>BMAO01013838.1:0-87266 GCA_019973975.1 Trichonephila clavata
CAATTTCATATGATTTTTAAAGATGTGTGTAGTCATTTTACGGGTGATAGATTTATTTTAGAGTTCGATTTCCGAGTGACTCTGAATTATCCATAATTTATGGACATGATTGTAGATGGTCTAAATCTACATCTTTATTAATAACTTTGAATTTTTAACTTTTGACTGTTTTAAAAGTAGCTATTACGGCATTTTTGTTCGTAATATTTATCAGTGATTGGTATTTATTGTCTGAAACAATTTCATTACAATGCATCAAGACATCTGAATCTCATTAAATTACAATTTATTTTTAGTAATAAATGCGAATAAAGCTATCTTTGTATAATGTTAAAGAACAGGATCTAAATTCAGAACCTTTATTTCAAACAGAAAAGTATTGCAATAATAATACATATTTTTACTTTGCGATCTTATAATCAGAAATAAAAGTTAATATTAAATATACAATTTGACATTTCCACGAATAAAATAAAAGTTGTCAATATGACCATAAAATTATGCACAAGGACAATTATTTGTGTTTCTTATATTCTCATAAAACAGTCCTTATACTGTTACTAAGACAACGGGAGAAGCTCTAAAAGAAACGTATTGTTGCTCTGTGGACCAATTTAGACCGAATCATTGTCTAACAGAAAATAACATACATCGTTTTCCATATTCTGTCGAAATCATAATTAAATAATGATAAATAATGATATATAATTAAAATACTCAGAAAATGAGGTTTTCACCTGATAAAAGTGAGATTCTCTCAACCACCCTCTCCACGACAAATTGATTGGGAAAAACGTAAAGGTAGGGTTGGAGGCAGGTTGGACACTATCTTTCTCGATGCTGTTATCTGCTGTCGAAAGAGGAGTATACTGGATCTCTTTAACCCCCATGTGAAAAATGAAAGAGAATATAGTTCCAATTCCCACAATGATTAATGTAATCAACTGAAAAATAATGTAAAGATTGATACATATTTTATAGTAAAATTCAAAGTGTGTCTTACGAATTCTCAAAGACACAACATTTGATAGTTTTAATTTTGCAAGGTATAATACACACTCAAAAAATACCAAAAGTCATTGAAGATTAACAAGTTTTTTTTAAATGAAAAATTTATAAATTTACTTTCATTTAAACACAAATTGATAAATTAAGAAATTCTTCTGCAAAAAATTAAAAAATTTTTACAGTTATGTTCGTGTTACAAAGTTTATGTTTGTAATTAATTTTTGCTTTAATATATATTTTTGTTATTTTATTACTTATTTTTAATATTAATCCTCAAATAAATCAAGCAGCTCATGATATTTTTTGTTTTAAAACACCTTATAATAATAAATAGATTGGTAATTAAAAACTATTACCTAATACAAGACCTTACATGAAGTGATCCATTCTCGGAGTTTTCGCTTCGAATATTTGATATACTTTATAAATAATTGCACGAAACTTAAGATATAAGTCTGAAAGAGCATGAAAAAATCAAGTAAAGAAATTTGTATATTACAATTCATTTCTATCAAAACTGTGTATTTCATATTTTTAAAAATATTTTTACGATAATTAGGGTTTAACTATTCAGCCTTTTTATATATAAGTGTTAGGGAATAATTATATATTGATCAGAGTATATATTTTTTAAAGATATTTTACAGACGAGTTTATATCTTTAAACATTTGGCACATGCACACATTTAGCACTGAAGATCCATTTTTCCTATCCCCAGGATTTAGAAACATTTGAGCAAAATCTGAGAAAATTTTATATTAATGTTGATTTTACTGTAAGAAATCAGTTACTTGAAGGGAAAGTGTTCTTGATAGAAAGTGTATTTTTTAAGGGGACACAGTACAGTTCAATTGACTAAAATCGGTCAAAAAATCAAAACTAAATTTTAGTCTAAACTATTATTTATATATTTTTCAACTAACTCACAAAATTTGAAAACTCTTAAGTTTAAAAAAAGCAGAGTTGTTATAATTTTTACGTTTGTTTTTATTGACATCCTATTGGCAAATCAAAACTTTAAACTTACTTATCTCGGAAAGATAACTAGTTTGTCTTCATTTAAAATGCTAAGGCTTCTTTTCTATTGTGCCTAATAGTTAGAAATGTTTTTCACTTGTCGCTAATAGTACATGGAATAAAAGTTGGCATGCGTTTTTCAATCAAAGCAATACTTATTTTTTAAAAAAATCATTCAATTTAGAATTTACACATTTTTTAAGAAATTTTCAATAAGCATTCATAAAAAGAAGTATTCTACAAATACCAATCATGTGATCGCAAAACCCATACCAACTTTTGTTATACATAGCTTGACGTACTTGTAAATCAAATTCCATGTATGTCCGTTAATTTTTGTTGGAGGAGAGTAGCATTTTAAAATCACTTCATAAGTTTCGAGTTTCTCCCTTAAAAATTAAATAGTTAGCTTTTTATGAAATTTTGAACACAAAATCTGTTTTACATCACCCATACACATAGAAAACCACAACAAAAAAAATGAAAAACCTTAAATTAAAAAGATTTTGTGTAAATCGTACCATGCCCCTTAAAAATTAATTAGATACTTAATGAATTAAGTTTTAACATCACCATTTTAGTTACTATCAAGGATTCAATAACAACGATGACAACTTTTCTTCCAGCTTCTCAAAGTATTATAAAAGTTGTAAGAAGTGTCTTTTGAAGGGACGACTGTACATTGTACTTCAAAAATTTTTACCTCCTTAGCGCAGCAGCTCTAAAACTGTGGGCCGGGAGTCCACGGCGCCTGTTTTAGAAGACCGCGAAGGTTTCACTTAATATTAAAATCTTCCTCTTTTACAGACTGAAAGGTCTTGTGGAAAAATTAAAAGATTTGCCACCCTCGTCTAGATCAATTAATTGTTTCCAATGAAAAAACTCTATTAGAACATGCACTTCGAACATGTAGTAAAAGAAGAACAGCTGATTGGGGGTCCACGATGTCGGGCCGATTCATGAAGGGGGGCTGTAGCAATCAAAAGTTTAAGAACCGCTGCCTTAGCGCATGTTGAAGTGAATATTCTGTTGTCAAAATAATAATTTTTTTCAAAACTGTGATGAAGCATACCATGAACTTGTTTGCATAATCTCCTGTGATTGTGTGATGATCACCAATAGGTTTTCTTGTCAAGTCGAACACACACCACACAACAACGTATGTACCGATGTCTGATACGATGTTGACAGCGTACCTGAAAAAGAATTAATGTTATACTTAGTTAATTTAAAATACTTTCTGCTTCTTAATTTTAAAAGCTATTATCCAAACGATTAAATTAAGCTTTGATATAAGTAGAATCTCATTTTATGGTGGACTCTCAATGGACTGAAGAATTCGATCAATTTTTGGAATATTATAACACGTGCTTTGTGTTCTTGCTCAGCTTTGAATAATTTGTGGAAACATACATGATGAAAGCATTTTAAATCATTTAAATTTACTTTTTATCTTGTAAATTCATAATTTTTATGAAAAAACCGAGAAAAACTCAATACAGATCATACTACAAAGGCAAATAAAAAAAAGTCTTTTCCAGTTCAAGTCACACATTTAATTCAGTTTCGAAATTTTTTCAGATAAAATAAGTCTGCTTTTATAATAGACTCAATTGAGTCTTGTTTTAAACAAAGAGCAATTTAACTTCTATAACTTAATGGTAAATCAGCGTTGAATACCCAGGGCGATCAGCATTCAACTTATAGAAGTAGTCAACATAGGTAGATCCGTCTTATAAATATTATAATATAGTATACATCATGCAGAAAAATTAAGCCAATTTAAGAATACGACTAACATATACATTAACAGAAAGGTGGTAAAGTTTTTTTCTATATTTTTTTAAATAAAATAAAAAAGAGTTTAAGATGAAGTTGATATTTTAATATAAGCATTAAATATGTTAAAAGTCGTATTTTTTGATTAATTTATTTGCACAGAGTATATTAATATGCTATTCATTTATTTAAAGAATTAGTTAAGTGAAGTAATAAATAGTAGTTACAACATATATTTTGTTATGAAGTTTTTCAAGAAATTTTAGGCTTTCACACATTTTTAAGATTAAAAAAGAAAGCAAAATATAGTTTTTTAATATATATTCAAAAATTTAATCCATTCATTTCACAAAATTGATGCTGTCAGATTAAAATATATTTCCAGAAAATTCTGGAGAGAGCAATGGTTTTATTTATTGTTCTCATAATAAAATATTTTTTGTCCATTTAATTTATCAATATTGTAAAAAGTCCTTTTATATCATGCTATGGTAAAAATTGAGCATACTAGCCCAATAAAGCATAAGAGCTTTAAACGTGCTTCCAAAATTTATTAGACCCTTTTGGCTTTAAGTTTATAAATTCATTACTAATAATTTATGTGTTCAGAATTAATCAAATTGAACAAACCCCTCCCAAAATAACCAAATCTCAGTTTTCTGAGTTTTAAAGATTGTTTCAGTTTGAATCATATTTTATGATAGGCAACTTTTATTGATGACAGCAACAAATGTAATCCAAGTTAATTCACTTACACAATCACATCACATCACATTGGCTTACTGAAAAAGTTTTTATCGATGTAAATAAGATAACTATTGTACCTAAGAACATTAAGAAAATCTCTCTCATTTTCATGTGGAGTAATGGCAGGTATGAGAGAGAGATGCGAAACCTGGACTGCAGCCCACCCTATCTGGAAGATGATGACTAAAGGAATGAGCATGGTCGTAAGAGCCAATTGGCTGGCACTCTCGCATCCAGGACACACGCTGAAGATGAATGGGAAGCTCAACACGACGCATATTGTTCCTGGAAAACAAAGATTCTTAATTAGTTTTTGGATTAAGAAGATTAGGAAATCAGTCCTATCTCTGAGCTTTCAAGTGTGACCTTCCGTATTCATTAAAAACTTACAGAAGGTTTTTCTTTTTCTTTTGTTTATTTTTGAAAGGATGCACAGTAGAATCTGTTTTTGTGCGGTCCTTTCTTATGCGATTTTATTTTTGTACGATTTATTTTGTATGATCTTTTTTATGCGGTATATGAATTTCCACGGCTTTGGCGCCACTATAATATTTTCTTCCAATGTACATATATACACTTCATGATGCTCTGTTCATTGGTTATAAACAGTCTCTTGACAACGCACGTTAAATTGCTTTCTCTCAATGCACTAGTAGCACGCACTTGATTGAAGACGAAATTTTCAACGACAGTGATATTATCAATAATTTGATAGATTATGAAGACAGACAAGAAGTACTGGATTCTTTAGGAGTGGATAAAATATATGCAAGGATCCAGCTTTCCAACAAATTGGAAAAGCATTTTTTTAAAAGAGATATCGATTCCGAAAAGAGTTTGAAATTCAAAAAAGAGCTTAAATCATGCATATCTGGTTATCGTGACGTTCACAAGCAACTGACCAACCGACAGTCGTCACAAAGACTGTCTTACATTATGGTGACAAAAAAAAAATCAATTGAAATTGCATCTTCAAGTGACAATAGCGATTTTGAACTTATTCATCACAGGTAGATGCGCGGTTTGGATTACGACGAGTTGCAATGAGTTATGTATGGATATTTTTAAAAACATTTCTCCATGTATAAAATGAGAAATTAAAGGTTTTTAAAATGTCTCCATGTGGAATTTCGTTTCCATTATTTTGTTTCGAAGTACTTCCTCTTAAATTTCGTAAATAATTGACATATTTTTGAAATGCGACTTTTTTTATGTGGCCCCTCTCCGCCGCATAAAAAAAAATTCTGTAGTATGTCGACAAAGTTGTTAGTTATATGTAATTATTTATGAAATTTTCACATTTTTTTTGCGGTTCCTATCTACCGCACAAAAACAGGTTTGTTAATGCTGTCTCCTTGGAGTATCGAATGTAATCTTCTACGTCAATTCTAACTTTTATAGAAACAAAGTCCTTCATTTTCGGCCATATATATTTTGTTTATCATTAAGGAAAGGTACCAGATTTCAGCTATAATTAATAATGAATATCTATTTTAAATAAACAGACAAATCGCTTACATTTGAGATCTAGATGTTTTATATGTTCTTAATGACATACAATAATCCCATTTAAGTAGATTTTAGCTATCAGATCTCCAATATTATCACGATACTTTATATAAAACGATACTTTATGTACCTATTAGTGTAAATATATCTTCTATTGTATAGGACTGTCTTTGGCAATCTATATGGCACGCATTGTGAAAAATACATTAAAAGAACTTTAAAAGATTAATGCATAGATTTTCTATTTTTAGATTAATTCAACTCCTAGCATATTAAAACACGCCGCGTATGTTATTTTAAGTTATTTGCCCTGCCGCAATACTCTTCCTTGTAAGAAAATTGAATTTTACTGGCAAAGTTTACTTACTAGCATTCACTTGAAAAGTAAGATTATGCCAACCATAGATGTGGCCAGGGTTATCTTGGTGATTTTATCACCCTTGAAGACAAATTTGGTGAAAAATATGATATCCCAAGGAATCATCGAGAAGGCTATAGAATCGACTCTTTTAGAAATTCGGGTTGTATTAAGAATCTTCGGAACAAAGGTCAGAGAAATTCAGAAGAGAGTTCTGTCGAGATCAGAATCTGTCTGTGCGTTGATTGCGATAAGAGAAAGAAAGACTTTATCCCTTTGAGTTCCTATTAGTGAAACTGTTCTAGACAGCCGTTTCTAGAACACTGTAAATCTTATTTATAACCGGTACGTTTTGCACTAATGCAAAAAATCCGTTATAAAATTTCTTAGTGTATATACGCCGATTTTGTCTTTGAGCAGTCATCTGTTAATCCTAATAAAATAAATCCGTAATAAATCTGTTATTATTGAAATAATTCTAGTCTTCTACTGTTTTCCTATATTTAAGTTTGCAATAATAATTTAAATAGTATTAGGTATGTCATGGGATCTCGTGAATTGTAATACTTTATTACGAAAACCGAGATCAGCAAAATTCAAGCAAATAAAACCTTTTGATACAAACCTATAAGGTGCAGGAACTTCCTTTTCCCATAACGCTTGCAAATACCCGTTTCTTTGTTGTTGCTGGCTTCGTAGCCCAGCAGCGGTGTAGCTATTGCGTCAGCTACTTGTCCTACGAGTAGTACTAAACCAGCATAGTTTGAATCGAAACCCAGCACCAATTGCAAATAGACGATTAGGTAGCTGAACCACATAGACGCACAGAAATCGTTCAGAGAATGACCGACACTGTAGCATATTCGTTGACACCATGGCAGCCTTGGTGGTTGTTCCATATTTTCTAAAAGAAACGAATGCCTGAATGATGTATTTATTCTCTCAATATGAAGAATAGAGACAAATATCTCATATGTTAAAAATATTGACACAAAATATACAATTTAATTTTTAATTCTATTGAATTTATGAATAAAGGTATAAATTCAGCTAGAATATTGATCAATCTAGATCATGATGACAAACTATAGCTCTCAAACTAACTGCAACCCACCAAAATGTTCTGTTTGTCTCACCACAGATTTTCAAACAACAGTAGAAAAAAGTTTAATTTAAATATTTTTGAAAAAATTTCAGGTGTTTGCATATGCACACATTTTGATGGAAATTTGAATGCATTTTTGCAAAACCTAATTGTAAAAATCTATATATATAAAGGAGAAAAGCGACTTACTGACTGACTGACTAATCACGATATCTCCGGAACTGTTTATCCTACAGACTTGAAATTTGGTAGACATGTTCCCTTCATGGAGCAGAGATCAGCTAAGAACGGATTTTGCGAAATTCTAACCGCAAGGGGCGTTACGGGGGTTAAGGGGCGTTATAAGTAATAGTTTCTATTTTTAAACTACTCGACGCACAATCTTGAAATTGGGTAAGTAGATTCCTTTCATAGAGTAGAGATCCGCTACAAAATGAGTTTGGTGAAAATCGACCACCAAGGGGCGTTGCAGGGGCTTAGGGGGCGTTTCAGATAATTTTTCCCATTTTTAATCTAATAGACGCACAGTCTTTAAATTTGATAAATAGATTCCTTTCATAGAGTAGAGATCAGTTACAAGATGGGTTTTGTGAAAATAGCCCCCCCCCAAGTGACGTTGCAGTGGATTAAGGGGCGTAATCTATGTATATAAAGGAGAAAAGCGACTCACTGACTGACTGACTTTACGGAAATCAACTCCTGGGGGGGAGCAGGGAGTTACTCGGGCGTATACTGACAAAAAAATTCCTTTTTTCGAACTACAAGGACTATAATAATGAAATTTGGTTTACATTTTTCTTTTGTTGAATTAAAATCCGCTAAGAACGGTTATTTTGGAAAACGACTCTCAACAGGATTGCGGGGTGGTTGATAGTAAAAATTTCATTTCCCCCCCTGTTAGATTTAGACTTGAAATTTGGCTTGCATATTCATTTTACGGAGTAGAGATCCACCAAAAATTGGTTTTGCTGTAATCCACTTAGTTATAGGGTTACGTAAGTGAAAACATCATTCTAGACTTCAATTTTAGAGATTTTTAGAAAATACAAATTAGATGAGTTTTGCGCCCTTTTTTTTTTTATCAAGAGGTGACAGTTACAGGTATAAGTATATTTTTCAATACAATCGAATTCTTAATGCTAGGACTTAGATATCAGTAATTTATATATATATATAAACAGTATATATTTATAAAACATCATGAAATACCCAGCGAAGCGGGTGGGTAACGGCTATTATTGTATATAGATATTTATAAAAAAATTTTGCATGCACAAAAAAAAAAAAATGGAACAACACTAATAAACATATCTAGATTGTTAAAATAATTGCTTTTATAAATAAGTTATTATATTACATACTTATATATAAGTTAAAAGAAATTATTACAATTCAAATAGTTTTTTCTTTACTTGAATATAAATTACAATGGCCCTCCAAAAAGTTTTTTTCAGCCCAGTTCTTAAAAAAGTTTGCCTTCTACTGTTCTAGATCAGAAATCAAAGATGGTGATATTACTCTCTTAGGGTTCGTGAAACAGTGCAAATTAACGAAGGAATACTTGTTTTTTTTATTTTTTATTTTTTTAAATGAATTGGTTAATTGCTTTTGATGTATTGTGGTTGATTTCCCTTATATTCGATATAAATCTAACGGAAAACATTTTTTTTTAAGGAAAATCCATTAATTAATTATTTACAAAGATATAATAATATTTGTAATTTGATATAAATAAAATACGTTCATGCACAAGGAGTGTACATATAAAAATCTAGATTATGAACTTTATAATCAAAAACGAAACATTAAATTCAGAGATAGTTCTCCCATCATGAATAATATTTTAAATATTTCTAAATGACTTTAATGCAATCAAACATAACTATGAAAAACTTATGCAATAACACTGCATTCTAAATGTATTAAAGTATGCGGTTTGAAAAACTCTAGTTCGGGTATTTCAGTTGGTATATTTTTTGTGGTTATTTCAGTGGATATTTCAGTGGATATTTCAGTAGATATTTCGGAGGATATTTTTTTAAGAATAAGGAATGGTGAGATTTTTATAAATACAGGCAGGGACGTCTTAAGACTTTTTGAGGTCCTGGATCCAACGAAATTTTTAAGATTTTTACAGGCCCTGGGCGCCAATGCAAAGGTAGGCCCTACCTGTGATCTTTAAAAGTATACAATATATAGCATGCTTTGTCAAATACTCGTACAAATGGTAATTTGAAACAAATAAATGTGCACCACTCACAATCTCAAAAACTTCGGTACAAACCGGCTCGACCGATGACCGCATTTCGACAAAATAAGTTGAATGATTGTTAATGTATTCAGCCTAGACCTAAACATGGACAACGGCCATCACAAAATAATACAGTCTTGCCACTTTTGGCAGTTGACATGCAGTCTGAAATTTTCTTTTGTTCGGAGAATATGTACGAGATTAACACTTTACCATTAAAATTATCCAGATTATGATTTAATAAAGACTAAATAGAGAAAAAATGAGGCCTTCACAAAAGGCGAAGCCCTGGTCCCTGGACCATGCCCTAAGACGTCCCTGAATACAGGCTATTTTTTTTATAAAGGACATACGCTTCTGCTTGTAAAAATTACAATTCTATGAAAGAATCGTCTGAAATAAATGAAATTTACCCCATAAATTACTTACAGATGCTTAAAAAACGATTAAATTTTCGGAGAAATAAAATAAAATTATGCCGAAATCTAAATCTTATGCAGTCTCCAACCACAGCAATGAGAGACATACAGATTGATGGCCTGGATGAAATTGAATAAAAATCTTTTAAAATACACACATCAAAATATAAATTTAAGAATTTTAGTTTAAAAGTTTACTTATTTGGTTAAAAAAAAATCATCTATTGCTTAAGAGTGTGAAAACTTGAAATTTATTTATGAGTTTCATTTTTATATATCATAAAACCTAAAAATTCTTCTTTTTAGAGCAAACATTTAGAAGTAGGCTATATCTCTTGAATTTAGGTAGGTATTTATTACTGAAATAAAAGGAAAGGTTTTGTGTTAAGAAATTGATACCATAAAATCTTCGAAATATTTATCTCCTTTCTGAAACTGAAGTAAAATTGAAAAAATATCATAATTATCATATTTCAATAATAAAAAATAAGTATATTTAATATATTTAATTAATGTATTTCATATTTTAATTCGCATTTTAACAAATTAAACCTTTGAATTTTTGTCATAACAAAATTTATTATAGTTTAAAAAATTAAAAGAAATTTTAAGTTAAAAAAAGGGGGGATGCATTTATATATATATATATTCCCGTGTAAATGAAACTTGATAAAAAAAAGTGTTAATTATGTTTTTTCACTTTTGAAATAACAGCTTTCGTTATGAAAACACGAAAAATTCTTCAGTCTTTTTGTAAATATCGTTCAATACATAATTCAAATAGCGCAAATAGCACTGCATGAAAATCCATGGTCAGAAAAGAAGACACATCAAACAAAAGTGGCTTGAAATGGATATTATTTATGTTAAAAAGAAAATTAAGGAAAAAAATTATCGATTATAAAAATTAAGTATTGGAAAGCAAAATTTAGAATAATAATTAGGATATCGACATAATGATTTAGTAGATTTTAAAATCCTAATCACAACTCTTAATTTGTGGAGAAATAATGCTGGAAAAGTTCCAAAATTTACATTTAAATCTGTTTGGGTAGATTTCAATTTGGAATGTAAGATCAGTATAAATTTCTGAAGATGATGTTTTGAACGGTGGCTCATAGTTCTCTCTTTTTCTTCGTCATATTTCAAATATGTGTTCTTTAATTTATTAGTCTGTTTGATACATTGTTATGTATAGCATGCATATTCCTGTACTATTTATTATGATATAATTACCGTAAAATCCGGCGTATAATGCGCACCTATACTTTCAAACTGCATTTTTTAATTTTTAGGTATGTTCGCCGTATAACGCGCACCCCTTTTTTAACGAAGAAATCTGAAATGTTAGTACACAATGCTCTTATGTTTTGAAGTCCTTTATTCAAGGTATTATTCCAGACTTTTCAAATAATAGTATATTACTAGAATTAGAACTCTTTTAGTTCATAAGGTATATGACATTTCTTTTAAATAAACAGCATTTCGATATGTGTAGAAGTAAAAGTTTTTTTTATACACATCTCTTTTGTTATTTTTAAAGCGATCATTTTTACACCCGGCGTCAATCTCATATTTTGTGTTCAAAGTGCGCGTTATATGCCGGTAATCAATTTTATTCAATGGAAAAAAAATTTAAATCTTACAGTCAAAAAGCTATAAAAATTAGCTTCTAATGCAAAGTTCATGAATACGATAACAATTTATATTTACTCTCTTAAATGCTAGTACAGTAGTACAGTAAACTGCAGAATTGAGCAATACTTTAATCAAAAGTTAACAACTTACTTCCCATATTGGAGAATTTTTTAGTAGACTAGATGATTTCGACTTATTCTGTAAATGTTACAGATTTATATCATTTCGCCAGAAATGCACTGATTCTCTTGAAAACGTGCAGGATTCTAGAAACTCTTAGTGAGTGACCACTTGAGCACGAGAAAACTATTGGATAGGTTTTCGAATGTGTTTGAATACCTGAAAGAAACAAAAAACAATATATCAGATGAAAATTAACATCAAATATGTATTAACATTAATAGTAACAAATTATGATTTTTGCTTATGTTTTGATGATAATTATCAGATAATGAAAAAATTTCAACTGTAAATAATAATCCTTTGAATGGTAAAAGATGTTTAGAAGATTAATATAACTGTTTTGATATATATCATTCTTCTTTATTATTTTATTACGTATATGTATACATTATTTCCTTTATTTTGTTGAAAAAAATGTCCCTATGCAATAAAAGAATGAAGAACCCAAAGAAAGAATGCTCCTTTCAAAGAAACTTATTATTTTATACATAAATGTACAGATTTGTATATTTGTTTGGATTATATACATTTAAATGTTTCAAAATTTTCAAAGAAAATTTGATATTTTACGACAGCCGTAAGTACATTTCCACCAATAGAAATCAAACATACTTGTAGTGAATTTTATTTTAAGACCCTTTGCTTAAGGAATAGTTCTTGAGCCGATTTGTTCTAGGCACAGTGCCGATTTAAGCTCATTTCGGGCCCTATGCACAGAAGATCTGTAGGCCCCCTTGGCACTGGAGGATTGAAATTTATAACCAGAGAGTCTGGTTAAGTCCAGCATATCCGGCCCTTCTGATTTTATCCGGGCCCAGGCCTCTGGGTCCACCCCAGCGTCCAGTGGATAAACAGGCTCTGTACGTGCAAAGTCGCTAAATGCCGTGCTGTGTAGCTAATAGTAACAAAACGTTCTCTCTCACATTTTGAAAAAGACTACTGCATTTGGTGACACTTTTTTTGTTTGTTTGGCAATATTGTTTTACAACGGATTTTGATGAGATCGTCTCCCTCAAGGAGGTTTGCGGTGATGTTATAGACAAAAACTTCCGTTCTTGAGCTATTGGACTAACAGACTTGAAAATCGGCAAGCACGTATCTCTTGTTGAATATGTCTTACGGAAATAGATTCCAAAGGGATGGGATTAAGGGGCGAACAATTAGAAATTCAAGTCCAGTTCTTGTAAAATCAAGAGACTTTGGCACTAAAAATGTTTTTGAATGCAATCGAAAGCTTAATGCTAAATTCTAAATGTCAAGAACCTTTAAAAGATATAGTCCTACATTACCGTGAAATATCCAGCGAAGAGGTGGGTAACGACTTGTTAATGAGTAAAAATCCTAATGCGAAACAAATTTCTACAAATACTTCAATGTTCTTAGGTTTATTTGTATTTGAAAAATGAACGGTGTACATTTAAAATTAATATCCGTTTACTCGAAGAAAAATTAAGGATCTTAATTTAAACTTACCTAAAAAAAAACCAAATATTTTTAACAGATTATATATTGTATTGTATTTTGCATGTATATATATATCACAAAATGTACAATGTAAATACAATTATTCATTAAAATGTTTTTTTGAAGAAAATGCCTAAAATATTTTTTTTAAATAAGAACTTAGCTATTTTTTCTAATAGTATTCGATCAGATAGCTTACAACATGTTTTTTTATATGCTTGCACCTAACTAAAATATGTTTCTTTCTGTAAAAAATTGTTTTTGTGTAGCTCTGAAATAATCAAGGCCGAGTTAGTAATAATTAAATTCGAAAGTTTTCTTAAACAGGTTTGTTATTTAAATTTCATGCAAACATCTTTCACATTAGCGTTAATTAAATACGTGACTCGACTTCTTTATAAATTTAGTCCTTACTTGAATTCCTTTAGTTCTTCATAAGAGTTAGCAAGGTAGTTTATAAATGTACTATTTGTTCATATATGTACTATACTGTTTATACATGTACTATTCTTAATCTTTATGTACCACATAATCATTGCTAAAGTTCTAATGCATCCTAACTAGGGAGACGTATAGGAATTTCTCGCACATCGTGAAATACTTATTTTCCCACTCAAAACTAAGGATGGTTAGAATTTCCGCTCTTATAGTGGATAGGATTGGCACAATCATTCCCCAAATCAGTACACTCTAATAATAATAATAATTGGAAGTTTTTTTTAAAAACTACGTAAGGTATACATATCAACACGGTAAATAAATACTAGTCTGAGTTGGTATGTGATTACCAGTTATGTCCCGAACCGTCTCAAACCAGTTATATCTGTCCAGAAGTAATGTGACGGATCGATCTTGACTATAATTTATACATTTGATTGGTTACAATACATTAGTCGTTCAGTTGTGAGCCTTTCTGTGGGATAGCTGGTGGTTATAATTTTGCGTTCC
Source organism: Trichonephila clavata (assembly GCA_019973975.1). Classification (NCBI taxonomy): domain Eukaryota; kingdom Metazoa; phylum Arthropoda; class Arachnida; order Araneae; family Nephilidae; genus Trichonephila; species Trichonephila clavata. The sequence goes on from BMAO01013838.1 coordinate 14,428, forward strand.
ACGTAATGCGTGATACTTCTGCTCTTTCACAGATGAATTTTACTCCAAGGAAGCGTTTTAAAATAATCGCTGTTGATGAACACACTTCTATGACTGTGAGCACTGGCGTAGCTACCACCGTATCAATGATACGGGGCCACCAAGCTACAGGGGCCCCAAAATGTGTAACTACAGTCCACTATCAGGGCTTCCATATCTAAAAAAGGGCCTCGAAGGAATTTTGATACAAGGTACAAGGACCCCTCAGAGCTAGCTACGCCAGTGACTGTGAGAGATATAGCTACGGTAGTTGGTGTGTGCAAATCAAGTGTTTCAAGAATTTTAAGAACATTTCAAGATTCCTGATCCTCGTGTCCAAAAAAGAAAAGGAAAATGTAGACTTACCCGGAAAATTACTCTAAGAACAAATAAAATTCTAATAAAAAATAGCAAAATAAGTCAAGAACAGACCTTCGAAGGGCTTTATGGGACTATGATGTTGAAGTTACTACTTCAACTGTACAGAAAAGGGTTCTGGAAGTTAGCCGTAAGGCCAGGGTGGGCATTACATCGATCGCGATCGACCGGTGAACCGCCAAGACAATTTGGAGTGACTTCCTGAAGATTTGCCATTATGTAATTGTATACGGAAATATTCAAGATTGGCTGACAGTACGCAGACTATGTCTTCTTCTGACTATAATTACGAGAACTAAGTTTAGATGTTTGTGTTTAATTTTTCAATGCATTTTGAAATGTTTGATAACAATTGCGTCATTAAATATTATATTTACGGCTATTATTATTATATTCGTATTTTTCGTTTTTCTTTAAACGCGGTTTCAAAAATGTGAGTTTTTCATTTTATTTACGTAGGTAAGTACATATTCTGTATTTATTTTATTAAGTTATAATAAATATTGTAGACTTTTTTCTTAGCTCACCACACTTATGACCCTGGGCAGTGAGCGCACTCGTGAATTTTTCAAAGGGGCCCCGACGCGGAGGGCAAGGGTCAAATGTCTACCATTCTCATATCTTACCTACGCTGGGGAAAACATATATATTTTTTTCATTCTGTAGATTATCGGGAACAAAGAACAGTAAGAAATAAATTATTGAATAAATAATCAGTATTAATAAAAATTATTAATAATAAATACTTAATTAAGTTTTACGTACCATATACACGTGATTATAATCGATCGAAAAAAATCATAGGTTATGGTTTTGAAAGGTCCAGACCCGTGGACCTTCCCCTTTGTGTGTATCACTAATACTGAGTGGACCGCAACACCTTAGATAAATTAGAAGTAGCCCGTGGCCGGGAAAGTCTACCCACCCCTGCCGTAAGGCATCAAGACCGAGGAAAAAGCAATTTCTGTCTCAGAAAATGGTGGAACAAAAAACGTTTAGTATAGACCAAAAATACCGATCCTGGACTGTTAACGAATAGAAGGTGATTTTCAGCGATGAAACGCATTTATTTGTGCAGGGATACAAATCAAGTGTAGTTAGGCGAAGTGGAGTTGAAACTCTGCTGCCAGATCATATCCAACAGACTGTGAAACACCCTTCTAAGCAGATGTTTTAGGGTTTTTTCACAACAAATGGCACTGGAAGCTGAGTTCCTTTTAAAGGCATGATGAATTATATCAAATACATAGAAATATTACGCAGTAGAATTGTTACATCCATGGAAACATTTGACGGAACATTTCAACATGATTTGGCTTCTTGTTACAATTCGATATTGGTCCAGACTTTTATGCGGGAAAATAAAGTAAAAGTACTTAATTGGTCAAGTATATCACCAGACCTAAATCCTATTGCCAATTTATGAGATGTTCGCAAGGATCGTTTAGCTAAGATGAGTTGCACTACAACAGAACAAATGATAAAAAGTGCTATACAAGTGTGGTTCCACGATGATGAAGTTAAGAACATGTCAATTGCGCTAGTGGGGTCAGTATAAGATAATTTGAAGAGGTCATTTCTGCTATAGGAGGACATACTTCGTACTAATATAGAGATTTTTCTGTCTAAGGTATGCAATGATTAAAAGCTAGGGTTTTCGAAAAAATTGTTTTTCGCCATTTGTCCCAATTAATTCGATCAGTATAGTAAGTAAAAAAGAAGTGAATACGAAATTATTAGAATTATCACTTTTAATTACAAAGTTATCAGAGGAGAAGTGAAAGGTTTGATTTTTTAAATCATATTTTTGCACTTAAATGTTGTCGAATGTTACAAATGGGGCTTTTGTGAAGCAACCTTAATGAGTCTCTTTCTAGTTTAAAATGTTTCACTAGGTAATAGTTTTCAGAATTCTTTTAACTGCCATTATTATCAAAATTATTAATTGGCATGATTGACTTTTATATTTGATTTTTTTTTATAACGCACTCAAAATCAATGCTAAGGTTGTTGGCGATGGATCTCACCATTTTGAACCTCCATCAAGTGTCGAAGACGACACCTGATCTGGCCCCTCACTTTCGACCCTCCCCCCTTCTATATGTCAATTATTTGACATAAATAATTGCCCCTTTATTTAAATTCGTTATACAGCGCTCTTTATTTGCAGGATATCAGCTAGTTTCAAAGTTTCCCTAAATTAATTTTTTATTTCTCATTATTGTTAACAAGACATTTGAAAATATCTTTTATCAGTTTGAAAGAAAAATAAATTGTAAGATTATTGATTCAAAACTATTAAAATATACTAATTTATTTAAAATATATGGATAGATTTTAAATATTTTTCATTGCGTATGGATTTCTCTAATATATATAAAGATTCACACCCATAATTATTGAAAAAATAAATATTATGTAGCAAATATAAAACAGAGATATTATCCTAATGTTGGTGCATATGATTAACGAAAATATTAATCACAACAGTATGACAGTTATTTTGTAGCTAATAATTTGTTACAATCTTATATATTCATTTTTAATGAATCTTTAGCAGAAAAAAATTCGTTTCCTTGATGGCTTAATGAATACAGAACAACAGAAAATGTTGCCATGAATGATAAATCGTTTATTACCCCGAGGACTTTTGAGTACCGTGGGTTGAGAAAAGTTGTTTAAAATTTATTATCTTATGTCAACATTAGCTGGAACAGAAAAAATTCTTAGCTTTTTGAATTTTTTCCCCACTCCTATTTCATATTGCTCGTGTAAAATATTTCGTCGCTTCTTTTTAAAAATCTATTCAAAACTTAATGTTTAGTTAACTTCATTTTTCTCTACAAATTCATTTTTTGGAAAAAAAGGCTTCGGTATTTATAATTTCAAGCTAGATCAGAAAAACATTTATTTTTATAATACACTCATGTCCATAAATTAAGGATAATTCAGAATCACACAGAAATTGAACTCTAAAATAAAAATTTCACCTGTAGAATTATCACACACATCTTGAAGAAGAATATGCAAATTACAGGAAACCACCAGATGGCGCGAATAGTACGTCACAATGACGAGAGTGTAAGAGAGGGGTATATAAGGAATGGTGGCAAAGAAGTAAAATTGTTCACAAGCGCTTTAAAAGACTTTCAGTGCAATAACCGCATAGTTATGGCACAAAGGAAGCATTTGGATGATTTTTTACGTGGTAGAATTATCGGACGACTGGAATGTGGACGTACCCAGCTGGAAGTATCCGAGGAACTTGGAATCGCCCAGAGTGTCATCTCCAGGCTTTGGCAACGATTCCAAGATGATGGGAATGTTGCAGCACAGGTCGCCCCCGAGTTACAACGCCGAATGAGGACCGGTATTTGGCAGTTACTGCCAAAAGAAACAGACGGAGCACAGCATCAGACCTATCTCGTCAGCTCTCTTCAGCTACCGGTACGACAGTTTCAAGGCAGACCGTGTACAGACGCTTAGGGCACATTGGTCTATATGTTCGTAGGCCTGTCAGATGTGTTCCCCTTACCGCAACTCACTGTCACCTGCGATTAACCTGGAGTTGAGAGCATGCATTGTGGACACCGCAACAGTGGTCTTGTGTGATGTTTTCCGACGAGTCCAGGTTTAGTTTGCAGTCTGATTCTCACCGAACTTTCATATGGAGATCACAAGATACCCGTTACCACCAAGAGAGCACCATTGAACGACACCGTTACGGTGGTGCAGGATGGCTCGTTTGGGGGGGGATTATTCTTGGTTCCAGAACTGACCTGCATGTTCAGAGTGTAACGATGACAGGCCACATCTATCGGGATTTCATTCTGGAACATGTACGTTTGTTTCGGGGCGCCATGGGTGCTGAATTTCTGTTTATCGATGAGAACGCCCGTCCTCACAGTGCAAACATTGTAGACGAATGCCTTCAATCGGAGGATATCACCCGTATGGATTGGCCAGCATACTCACCGGATTTGAATCCAATAGAGCATGTGTGGGATATGCTTGGCCGACGAATTGCAGCCCGTCAACCCCCTCCCACATGTCTACCGTAACTTTGGAGGGCATTGCTTGATGAGTGAGCGTAATATTCCCCAAGATCAGATTGATAATTTGATACTCAGTATGCGTAGGCGTTGTAAGGCCTGTATTGCATCGTCCGGGAGACATACTCCGTATTAACCATCATACTAACCATGTTATACTGTTTTTTCTAAATAGGTTCTTTTTTGAAATTTTCTCCAAGGAGTAAAAATCGCAATTTTTATTAATTATGTCAAACATATAGCATCTTTTTTTGCTCTTTACCTTTTGTTTAATAAATAGACTTTACAAATAAGTCAAATTTATTTTGCTTCTGTCTCTTTCTTTGCCTGAGCTTCATTATCCTTAATTTATGGACATGAGTGTATATAGCTATCTTCTTATTTTTATTGCTTCGTTTAGTAACATTTTATCTATTCTACTAATTTTGTTTCATCCAACGAGCCCACGTTCTTTAACTGAGAATGGCTTCTGTAAACAAAGTAAGAAATGAAGTGACATGAATCCTTTTTATCTCTCTTTACGTAAAAAAAGTTTTTCAAGATGCTGTAATAAATTTTTGACATAGTTAAGATTAGCTACAACAGATGATGCCAGGATATTTTTTTAAAATAAATTTATTCTTGGTACGAATACTTTAGAACTACGTAATACATGTAAATAACAGTTTTACAAGTTGAGCAATGAATATGAACAGTTGTGTAATTTGTAAAATGTGAGTTTGTCCTTTGTTAGATATATATAAAATATTTTTTATGTCTTTTCCTTGTATTACCTCTCTCAAAATAATCTGGAATTGAGATAATAAATAAAAAACAATTGAATAAAAATTAAGTTAATATGTGTTATGAGTCTGAGATGTTATTACATTTTTTGTTTATAGTATCGAAGCATATTGAATTTGAGGTTCGTTAAAATTAAATTAGAGTATATAATCACTGGCTCGCTGATCAACTTAGTTAAAAGCAACTTGTATTAATTTTTTTTCAGTTTTGTTTAATGATTATTTGTGTCGTCAAACAGTAGCTTTCATTTAAAAGACATTACTAGCTTAGAATTTGTTACATAGTTTGTTTGAAGGAAAATAGCTATTTCGTTTTTGGTCTCCCTCGTAGAGACTTTTGTTTGTTTCGATGTCAAAAACAATGCGTAGTTAATCCAAAAAAAAAACACTATAAATTTATTTTTGATAACTTTTAAATCGTATCAAGTTCAGACTGTGATAGGTTTAACTTTAATTCGAACTTGTGAAATTTTTCCAGAAAATCCAACTCTAAATCTAATAAAAATGAAACGAAATGTTCCTTGTTGAGACTTGACTAGAATTAACATGAGCGGCACAGCATAATTAAAGAGTGAAAATAAACCCTATTTCATAATTGCAATCTTCGATTAAGGTATCCGACTACTTGCGACAACTTTTTTTAAAAAAAAAAATGGACACATGGGGATTTTTTTTGTGTGTGTAGTTTTTAGATTTATTTAGAACATTTTTTTAAAAAATATGCCACAATTAAGAAGAGAAAAAGAAATTATTATTACTTAATTGGGAAAAAATTGGTAAAAATTTACATAAACGGAGCCCATTCTATACAAAAAGTTTATGAACAAAGTTTCAATTTTGATACGTTACTTTGCTCCTTATTTTTTAAATGACCTTCAGGATAAGAGATATTTTAATTTTTACAAAAACTAGAGCACTTTATCTTAGTTATTATATGAAATTGTTTGAAAAAAGAATAATTATATTCACATAAGGGACTGTAAATTTTGTAATAAAACAGTATTGATAAACCTGATGGTTAAAATACTTCTACTATTATACAGAACATATACAAAAAAAATTCAGTTAATTATTTTCAAAACTTTTTGAGCAATCGCTGTCCCCGTTTGAGCATTTCCAAAACACACACACTTCGAGTAAAACACATTTTAAAGTATGACATCTTTCTTAAATTAATGACATCTGCTTTTACTGAAACACTTGTAGTTTTTATTCTAGTGAATGGAAAATAATACTTGGTATTTTTATAAAGCTAATAAGATGGCTTATAAAATAAAAACATTAAAAAATTTGTGACGGGTGCTTACGCGTTTCACTAACCTTCTCTCAAATATTTAAAGACTTTATTTATTTTAACCAATCTCCGCCGAGAGCCAAGGGTGTGACTTATGCAAACAAGATAGTTTCGGATTTATCGAGTTCGAAAAAGATATAAAAGGGAGAAATGAAATGAAGAGAGTGAGGATGACTACGAGGTTGATTAAGAAGGTGATTCTGAGAGATTAGTTTAACTAGTGGAAGTATATTCGCCTGAGGAAGGCTATTGAAAAAGGTTCATTAATTCGGTTCGGGACGGAACTGAAGATATCAAGGATTGAAGCCGCTCCTTAGAACAATCCAGTATTAGAGAAACCTGCCTTAAAAAGGTATCAGGTCAGTTATTTTCATAAATTAGATATAAATGCGTAGTTTGATTGTATACGTTATTCTCCGTGGTTTCAGTTAGTATTCCGTCGTTCATAATCGGGTTCATCTCGCACTCCACTGTAATTTGTTGTTCTTAAAGTTTGATTAATATTTGTGTATTTCTCTATTAAGAAAGATCAATAAATAATATTGATTTATTAATTAAGTAGTCTTTAATCATGAATCCAACATACCCAAATTTAGATAATATGCAAAGGGGAGTTAATAATCATAGGGGTAGTGAGAGACTACGACAAATTCTGCCAATCTTTCGTAAAATTCACAATTTTAAGGTAGTCGGATACCTTAAGTACATCAAAATTCTCTTAATTTAACTGCAGCACTCTTAATTCAAATAGAAAAATCTTTGAAAAATTTCGAAGTATTTATACTAGGATTTATTTATAATGGTGATCAATTTTAATAACATTGAAATTAAGACTCACTCTTTGCTTATAACTAATATATGTTAACAAAGAATACTTTTTCTATGTATATCGCTTAAGTTTGAAATAAGAGATTTAAAAATTAAATTACCTTGTGTTTGCTATGTCAGAACTTTAAAAAAAAAATCAAACAAATTAAATTCTTTTATTGGCACATTTAAAGTTCCAACAAGAGAAAATTCTGGTATAGTTCAAAATTTGCTTAGAGAATTGAATTTCTTTCTAATATACTGAATTTAAATTGTTTTCAATTTATTTTGTAGTATCTTTTTACAATAACATCAACAATAGCTTTTTCTTAAATTATATTCAATTATAATTGTGTGCAATGCATAAATAAATATTATACTGTGAAATTGTACTTCATTATTCCTTTCCCAAATTTCTACAACTAATTTAACTTGATTGTTAAAAATAAATAGTTCATTCGCATATATAGTAATAGAAATGTATTATTAAATTAAATTAGCAGTTAAGTTATGTATACTTATTACACTATTATATTATTTATTTGAATTTTAAACTTGGAATTAAAAATTACTTCTTAATTTTGTAGCTACTGCTTTTTCTAGAATTTTCTTTTTAATAGCTTATAAGAAGTTAAAAATACACATAATAGAGAAAATCATTTCAAGTCCAATGCTACCACACAATTCCATTTCAAGTATTTAGCGCTTCTTGAAAGTACAAGGGATATTTTTAGGAATTTATATTTTAGTTTGCTTGAGGAAGCACCTATTTTTTGTTTTTAATTCGTTAGTCGCATTTATGATACGCGAAAGCAATCGTCTCAAATCTTCAGTAGTAATGAAAACATTAATTAGAACTTTAAAAAATGTGATTAATAAACTTCCTGATTGGTTATTCAATCTAGTGAAGAATTTTTTTTAACAAGGTAGTGAGTGACGAGTTTTAAATCATAGATTCTCAACGTGGGCGTTTGGGGCTTGCAGGGGGGCAGTAAAAGACCAGAGAAAATTAGGGGATGTTGAGTTGGCACAGAGGGGCTAGGGCAGATTAACCAAAAAAGACTAAAAAAAAACAAGCTGATTATGTACTAACAAAAGTAAACTTTAATACTGTTTACTTACGTTGATTGTATGTATTTAAATCATTTCTATATCACATGTACGAAAATTCACATATTTCGATAATTTCTGAAGTGGATGAAAAACTTAAAAGATTACATTACATTCAGACCTACGTTAAATTGAATGTATAGTGCATTTTAATTTCTGTAGTGCACGTGTTGTCTTTGTCTGTGAGCAGTAGGAAACATGTTTCGTTCAATGCATTTCATTACGTATATTATCCAAGAAACGTAATTAAATATGTTAACCAGGAATTAACGGGATCCTTCAAAGGCTGAAACTGTCAATTTATATTTATTTTGAAAGCAATAGTTTGCTATAAATTACTTCGTATCATCAAAACCCCTGCCTGTCTTTATAACAGGTAAGCTAAAACTTTTATTCCACTCTTTTAAATGAAGAAGAAATTCAGTAGCGTTTCAATTCCAACACTCTCCTACCTATGACTAAAATATATAATATTACACATTTAAATATATTTGTGGCAATAGATATTTCAGATTCGCAGATAAAAAAATTGAGGCTTTAGAAAAAAAATGAAATTAAAAAATATATTCTTTTACTAGTAGGATATTTTTTAAAACTTAACTCTTGTTTTCACCATGTATTATGTACACTCTTATTTCTCTAGAGGGGGAGGAGGTGGTATCGAAATATTCACTACAAAAGGGGGCGGTATCGAAATATTTACTGAAAAGAGGGTGCCAGTTCATAAAAGGTTGGGAACCTATGTTTTAAATGGATATACTGACATATTTGAAATGCGAATTTTGAAGAGAAAGCACATGATTTCTTAAACAGTTAGAAAACTAATAGCAACCGACTTTGAATTAAACATCCATTCTGAAATATCTAAGACCAATACATATGGAAAGGGAGCAAGAGGCAAAGAAAGGAAATGAGAACGAAAAAAAGTATTTGGGTGATTGTTTCATTGTAGTATTCTTGAAAACTCTTGAAATGAATTACTCTGGTATATTAGGTATTGGAAAAAGAATCGTTGAATCAAGGTATCGACTTTATAAACACATCGATCTTGAACTTCAACATTTAGGACTTTACGCATATATGATGCAGTCATTTATTATGTATCAACTTCAAAATAAAGCAACTGCACCAGTTCTTTAAATGATTTCGAATCGAAACCCAATGGTTACTGAGATAATAGCAGTAGTTAAACAGAGAAGTTCAAAATTTTTTAAAATAATGTTGAATACTATATGAATAATCAACTGAAATGAATGAATTTATGTATTGTATTTTTAGTTTGATGCTTTAATTTTCCCCAATTATATATTGATATGGATAAGCTGAATAAAAATGTAGTTTAAAGTTTTATGTATCAGCAATTACTCAGAATCAAGAATAAATAGTTTATTGCAAAATTTTCTGTAAGTTATGTTCTGCGTATGCTTTTTAAAGCTCCAATAGTTAAAAAACATTTCAACTAAAAAAAAATATTGTGAAATATCTGTATGAACATGTGTGTGTGTTTATTTATTCGTATTCTCTTCTAATTGTGTTTCCCAACCTGTCTTCGTGATTAAGATTAGAAAGATGCGCAGTGGCGTAACGCAAAATATTAAGAGCCCCCCTTCCAAAGTCAGGTTTTATGCCCCGTCGGATCTTACTTGGCATCACTCAGACTTTGTGCCCCCTAGAGTCCTACTCCCTTCTCCCCGCAATGCAGAAGTGTACGCTACGCCCCTGAAAGCACGAAATAATCATACATTAAAGCAATTATTTTATGGAACATTAGAAAATTTTCTATCGTCTTTATAGATGACAAATTGAAGAGAGACTATATTTTTCAATTGTAGTGGACATTACTATAAACAAAAATTTTTTAAGATACAGTCGAACGTCGTTTATCCGAATAAATTCAACCGGACACCATTCGTATAGCCGAAAACCGAATGCAATCCATGCGGTATATGAAATTAGATACTATACGAATATTGAAAATCATCACATGCGGGAAACGCTCTAGAAGAAAAAGCAAAATAGGTGCAAAATGTCGCAATTTTACCTTTATTGTGGAAAACAATTTTCGCTATACTATTGTACACCTTCGTTTTTTCGCTGCAAAGTCTCTGATTATCTTGAGCAGCAGTAGTTGAGTATGACAGCACTCTAATTATTGTTCGTACCACTCCATAGCTGTCTCTAACACAGAAAAGCGTCAGCATTTGATGGACCCTTTCTACTTTCGTTGTTGTTATTGTTGTCTTCGTCTTCATCCGTTTCATCGTCGACAGGGTCGGATTCTTCTTGCGCGGAAGTCACAATCTCGTCATTATTTAGCATTTGAAATCCACTGTCTTCTGCATCGCATGCCATCCAGGTTTCCACATCTTCTTCATCGCATTCTTGAAATCCTGGGATCGATTGGACAAAATCGGTAATCTCTTCCCTTTGGTCGTCATTGAAGTCTTTTTCGCCATCAAAATCTGACCACAGCTTATTCCGTGCATTTTTCAGGCTCTGTCTTTGAAGCGAGTCCCACGCTTCGGCTAACATGTAGCAGGAAGCTTTTCAGCAAAAGAAGCTAACTTCCTGTCACTGCCCCCCCCCCCGTCACTTTTGGCCTCACGCGAAACAGCTGTTGAGCATTGCACTGTTCGAAAACGTATTCATATACAGTACACGCAGTTGACCAAAAAAAAAAAACTGGCCCGGATATTTGACGCTCCGGGTAATAAACGTTCGGATAAACGACGTTCTACTGTAAAGTAGTTCGAAGTCATGGTAGATATCATAATTGAATCAATGAAACTATGACGAACAGCAAAATATTCTGTATACTAATAAAAGAATGTCACATTCATTTACTAATATTCTTTTGAAATTTTTTTTTACTCAATAAATCCTCTAAATTCCATTTTGGGTTACATTAAATTTTATCTATTCCATTTATAAATTCATCTGATCGATTTTCAGATTTTCTGGGAGTTTGTTGCTACTTAATATAAAATCTCTTCATAACATAAAAGTCTCATCGATTGATATTGGTATCTGTATTTATTGCAATGATAAGTTTTTAATATCGAAGTAATAAAAACATAATTCCATTTCAAAAAACACAATGTACTTTGAATGTGGTTTTCAGATTTTATATCAAGTGTGAAAAAAAAATTAAGTTGTTATTTTGTATGTTTTATTACTAAATTCACCATTACCTTTAATACGTGACAATACAATCAACAATTTCAGAAAAGTGTTAAAGAAAAAGATATGCCTATACAACAGCAAATAAGTTTTTAAAACTTTCTCACTTAAATGATTAAAGCAGTTAATGTAATATAAATTCAAAACACAATTACTATCATTATATATACAGTGAAATACGTGTTCAACGCGAAAGCACAAGAGGGTAGGTTCATGAATTTCGGCCCCCAAACACATTTTTCACTTTTCCCATTTTAATAAAATATGAATTTCTACGCTTCTAATGGTGCAAAAGTTATCATTCTACGTGCAGTAGAAGTATTTTTAATATTTTTTTGAAAATGTTTTACCACCTGTCAAAATCTACTAAATCCATTTCTAAAATCCATTTTTCTCAAAACTAACATTTTTACCATATAAGGAACATTTGTTCCGAAACTACTGCATTTAACAGCTTATAACTTTACATAATTAAAAATTACACTCTAATACATACTTTAATCAAAGGAATTTTTCAAAAAAAAAATATTCTAACTTAATTTATAGCATTAAACATCATAAAATTTCACTGTTTTTGAAAGAAAAAAAAACAGATTTGTGCAAAAAATATTTTTAAAAAAAATAACTAGACATCCTACCCATGAAATATCTGTTTAAAGTATGTATTATGTTCAAAGACTATTCAGTAAAAAAATTGGAGATTTTTATTCAATAGAATGTTTATAAATGTTCCTTAAAAATACCTATTTTTAACATTACTGAGATACAGATCCTGTTTCGTGAACCTACCCCCTTAAGACGAAATGTCGGTTAACACGAAATAATACAACAACCCGACAAACTATTATGTATTTTCGTGTATTTTTTCTCTTAACACGAAAAAAACTTCCCTTCTGGGAATGAACGAAGTACGGAAAACACCATCCACTTAATAGAATGCTTGAGAAAGATTCGTATTATTGGACTGCCTAACTGTATCATGAGAAGAATTCATTGCAGTAAATAATGATAATGTGTGTGTAGCCACAATTATGAAAAAGACATTTTGGAGTTTGCTCAAAGCTCAACAAATATCATTGATGCAAATTCCGAAGACGAAAATAAAACGAATAAGGCAACTTCTGTTCCCGCGTTATCCGAAAAGAGGAACATCATGAAAAGAATGCTCAGGTCCTCAGACGCTCATTCGAATGGTGAAATGAAGAATAAAATGGACGACATCGAACAATTTGTTTACAATATGATGCTAAAAGAATACAATGTGAAGAAAAATATAAGATTAATTTCGTACAACTGTGTGTTAAAAATGTTTTATTTTTCAAAAAACTTGAAAATTTTGTATAAAATTTTATTGAATCCTTGTAAATGTTTTTGTTTCATTGATTTTTATTAAATGCATGCATATATACATATATATGTAAATAAAATGTATGAAACTTAATTTTGTTAAATATATGGGAGTTTTTTTTTTCTGCAATATCCGTTTACACGAAATTCTCTTAACACGAAAAAATAATTCAGTCAAATATTAATAAGTCATTAATTTATTTTCGACATCAGATGTTGCGAATTCTCTACGACATAGTTTTTAAGAGCTCATATTTTCCAATAATGTTTCTTTATCCAAAATATTGACACATAATTCTTAATTTTGAAAAAAAAAAGTAACATATCTTAAAAGTTAAACTGAATACGCGCTTTGTAGGCGAGAAAGAATATAAATTTGGAAATTATGCTGCTAAAATCATCAAGTATATAGAACTATAAAATATTCTGCAGATTAATTCTAAAATGGGAATAAAATTCCACCAAAATTAGATATGGAGTACAAAGAATAGAACTGAAATTCCACAATATTTCTATTATACCTAATCTAAATTTAAAACTTACCTACTATCAATAATTTATAGTAATACTTGTACAATCAGCGCTAAACCCTACAGTAAAATAAAAAGATTGAAACCCTTGTTCTGAAATTTTCCATGGTCAAAATAAATAACAGAAACATTGGTTTATTTAAGTACACATAATCATGTTAAAGGAAATCCTGTTCTTTAAAAATGAATTGTAAGAACTGAAATGAAATTTTTTTGTAAATCTAGATGTTTTCTCAAATATTTTTTACTTATAATAATTTTGATGTAGCAATACACACATCTACAACTATCTCTCTCTCTCTCTCTCTATCAAACTATATAAATATTATTAAAATTGATAAACTTATACATCGCTTACAAGAATAGTTTCGACAAAGGCGAAGCAACGGTTCTTCAATTCAGACTTTTAAATTTGGATTGTTATAAAAACATTTTCCTAAAATAAAAAGAAAAAGCAAAAAAAAAAAAAAAAAAAAAAGGAGAAAAAATTATTTAGAAAAATAATAAGTGATATTGTGTAAAAAAAAAATGCCCTGTATAAAAATGATCTCTTTTAATTTTCTGCTAATTTTATTAAGATGTGGCTAAATTAATTAAATGTTCTATTTTAAAAATAATAATAATAATATAAATAATAATAAATAGGGAAGGTATCAAATTAAATTTTTAAGAAATAAAAACAATGATGAAGTTTTTTTAATATTTTTTTTGATCACTTATATTGTCGGCAGAAAATTATTGTAAAACCGCTGTATAAAACCAAAAAATAAATGACTGGAATCAATTCACGAAAAAAAAAAGGCCTGTGGATTTTTTTTTTTTTACGGAATAGAAATAAAACTAAAATATATTCGCTTTCTTGAAGAAATTTCTCCTAAAAATTAATAAAAGTAAATATTCAAGTATACACTTAAGAAACAATGTTTAGAAAATGTTCAGACTCCACATAAAATGAAAAATTATGACGATTAGGAAAGAAATCCGTAGAACAAATGCTAGTATGCCGAACACTTCGCATCCAAAGAACATTTGGCGTAGTATGGCGCGTGGATAAATCTCGTTTCCTTGCAACCCTTTCCTTTTGCAACCCCGAGAAGGAAACTCACTTTCCCGCCTTTTCAAAACTTGATTCTTGCACACACTACGCTGTATGTACGATTTTCAGCGTTTGTCGAGAAAGGGCAGTTCATAAGAATTTTTCTGATTTCTAAAATAATATACACCTACAAATATAATTTGTTTAATTTCCCCTTTTTCGGATCATAGTTTGGTATGTTGCTAAGCATTTGTTTTTTTCTTAAGTGTTACCGAAAAGAAAATTAAAATATTTACTATCTTCAAACTAAGTATACATAAAGTTATTTGATGTTATTAATTTTTAAAACTGTAAAAAATTCCGATAAATTTTCGTAAAGAAATATTTTTGAAATATACTTTTTTTGTAAGTGTAAAAGGAATATAATTCGTGAATGTGGAAGAATAACACCAGAGGTATACATATATAATATCAAATTTTTAAATTTAGTTAAGTTATCAATTGTTAGTTACATTATAATTAGCAAATGTACAAAACATTTTTTTTTCTAGAATGTACACAACTCATAGGTTAATTTATAAATATTCCATTTATAAAAAATGCAAGTAAAAATTTTTCAAGTTACTCAGATAAAAAAGTTGGATGTCTTTGCAAATTGTTAAATTTGCAAAGACAATATTGTAATTTATCCTTTTCTTTGTTTCATTTTGTATTTTTAACATAAAAGGAACTGTCACAATTTCAGAATTGAATCGCAATAAGAATTTTACTTTAATCATATCAAATGATATTATAGTGAAATAAAATAGTTGGAAATCATGGAAATCAACAAACGTTATTGATATATATTTTCGTTTTATTAATTAAAAAGAACCAGTTGTAGAAAGCAAGAATATTTTAAAATCTTTTTGTAAGAATAATATGCTTATTCTTTTATTTAAAGAGTAAATTGTTTTGTTAAATATGTGTATGTGCATGTCTGACTTTAATTTAGTTGAGAATTTTAATAAGCCTCTGAGTGAAGAAAAACACTTCTTTCAAACAATGTTAGTGTGAAAATTTCAATCTTGTCCTCAATTTACTTTGCTAAGATGTTACAATTTCTCATTGAGAGAGCATGCAACTTGAAATTTTTTTATTTTGGGGTACCTTTACTAAACATTTGTTGTCTTACATATATTTGAAGTGAAATAAATAAATATAGAAGAAATTTTACTATGAAAATGTTAATATATATATTTCCAAATGCAATTTCTTGATATGAATTTTCCAATCATTTATGAGAACATTTGAAAGAAAATGTTCCTATAATATAGTAGAATTCAGTATTGTGCAAACATTTTCCTTAATGTGAAAACAAATATTGTAATAATTTATTGGAAGTAAAATTAGTTTTGTTTAATAATTAGTTAATACTATTAGTTGATGAGAAACAAATTTTTAGAGTTTTCTTTTAATTTAAAAAAAATATACAAAGTGCTACAAATCATTTCCATAATCAATTTAATGAACTACGGGGTGTACTTAAGAGAATGTGTGTGATATTTAGGAGCTCACCTTGCTTCTATAAACTAACAAATTTTAGAACAGAAATTTCTCTTCAGCACATTTGTCTACCTGTATTTTAGAATATTACACCCTCCCCCTGGTCCTATAAAAGAAGTCTGTGTGCATCATTGAAAGTACTTATAACTTAAAATGCATATACTTAGATTTTAAAAGATTATTGGCCACCACATAATTATTTATGATTTTAAAACTATTATGGCTTGAAAATAGTTTTTTTTTTTCGCTATGAAAGAATGATGAAAACATTTGATTTAGAAAGTACTTATGAGGTATTTTAATAACTTTTATAATATATTCTAATTATTTCACTTTTTAATGGACAACTATCTTTTTTGAATGCTGAATTTTAAATCAATACACAATGTAATGACCTTTCAGAAAATTAATTTACTTCATTTTTAAAAAAAAAATTTTTTTTGCAATGCTTTTATGATTTTTTTTATCTTTTGTAGGAAAACATACCTGATGCACTTCTGTAAAAATGATCCATTTTGAATTGTATTTTTAAATAAAATATTAATCTTGGGAAGATAAACATGTCTTGTGAAGTATGGACTGAGTTGATAATTTCTCTTCGCAATCAGCTGAAACCATATGGGTATTGTAACCATTTATTGAACTACCTGGAACCTAAAAAGCAGCACTTAGAGAACATAATCAAACGTACAGCTCTAATGAGTGAAAGCAGTTCTGTTCTTCTCATAGGTGCTGTTGGAAGTGGTAAATCAACACTATTAGAAAGTGCTTTAGAAGCAGTATTTGGAAATCATCTTGTAAAAGATAATATGCTACATGTTTCTTTAGATGGTTTAATACATACTACTGATGATTTGGCCCTTGAAGACATCACTAAGCAATTAAAATCTCAAGAACTTGAAAGTAAATCAGAGAATTTTTCTGAAAAACTCAGACTTCTGTTGGCTGCTCTGAAAAGTGGTACAAAAGAAAGTAAATCAGTGCTGTTTGTTTTAGACAATTTTGAACTTTTTTGCTCTCATAAAAACCAGAACCTTTTGTACAATCTTTTTGACATTGCCCAATTGCAAAAGACCCCAATATGCATTATTGGCATGTGCAGTCGCCCAGATCTGCTTCAAGTGCTTGAAAATAGAGTTAATTCAAGATTTTCTCACCAGAAAATACTTTTATTTGATGACATGACACTTGATGAGTATATAAATTGTGCTAAAGAATTTCTAACTTTGCATGATTTTAAAGATTCAAAGTTCCAAAAGCGTTGGAATGCTGATATAAAGAACCTGTTCAAGGAAACCGGTGTGAAAAATGTGTTAGAGAATTGCTTTAATTGTAGTCAATCCCTGAGAGACCTTAAACAGCTTTTACAATTAGTTGTAATGAGTATTGAAGAATTTCATCCCAAACTTAGTGTCAAAGATTTTGAAGAGGCATATGAACACTCTCATACTGCTGATAGCAAAGGTGCTGTTATGCAAGGTTTATCGGTTCTTGAACTTGCTTTAGTTATAGCTATGATGCATTTAACTGAAATATATGATAATGAGCCGTTTAATTTTGAGATAGTTTTCAATGAATTAACAAGATTTCTTCGCAATAGAATGAAATGGAATGTTGAAAAGCCTGTTGTTATGAAAGCCTTTGAACACCTGTTAGACTTAGAACTTATTAAAAGCAGTGGCGATTCTTCCTCCAATGTCGTAAAAAGATATATGTTGGTAAGGCTTTTAGTAACCCCTGATGAAGTTAGAGAGGCAGTTGAAAGCAATCAAAATCTGCCTGTAGTGCTTAAACAATGGACTAAATCTTCTATAGATGGTTAAATTTATTCCTAAAGTATTATTGTTAACAAATTTAAATATTTTTTATGCATTTGATCTATTAATACAAAAATGTACAAGTATTAATAAATTCGTTTTTAGGAGAAATATATATTTACACTTTCACTTTTATCAGGAAAAATTGTATGATATGGAGTTATAGATAATTTATTTTTAAAATAATTTGAAATAAGATGCAATTTAAAGCATTAAAATTTTTCTTGTGATTTATTTAAATCTTTTTAACAGTATAACATTTTTATAATATAATCACTTAATGTATTCATTTTTAGTAACTCTTAAAGGTTCTACAATAATTTTGGTACATGATGCTTTTCGATTCAGTTTTCTATTTATTGTTGAAGCTACATGTGTGGAATTGATGAACACAAATAAATATATTATATCTGATGGTTAATTTTTATTTTTTTACTAAATTTTTATTAATAAAATTTTAGTTTCATTTCATTTATTTTTTATTCTTAAATTTGTATCTAAATAAGAATTTCTATAAATGTTTTGAAAATTAAGTTTTAAATTTTTTATGATCATGCTTCTCTCTCTGCTTACTCTTTAATTTTAACTTTTTTGAAAATGATTTGTTTATACATTTAGCAATTAGATGTACACAAGTTTTTTTTATATTGTTATACTGAAAAAAATTAAAATAAGAGTTGTGTATGTATGTGTGTGAAATTATTAAAAGTTATACTGTGATAATAACATAAATTTAAAAGTGCTTCAATACAATGTATTTGAAATTTTACATTATTAGAGAGTGTATTAGGTCTCTTCCATAGATATAAAAAAAACTGATAAAAGCAAATCAAATGAAAATATACATTCCTTGACACACACGCTTATTCTTATCCTAAATTTTCTCTAATTAAAATTTCTATTATACATACTGAATTTATCAAAATAAGAGTATTTTGCCAGAATATTTTTCAACAAGTTCTGAATTCTCCATAAATAAAAAAATTAATTATTCTTCTGTGATCAAAAAGTATCTAGAATGTTGTCATTAAACAAAAGGTATAAATTTATTGTTCAAAATTTTTATTTATCTTCAAAGTAACCTCCAACTTGAGTGAAATTCTGTCTGCAATTTTTCACATCTTCAAAATATGATTTGATCATTTTTGTGAAGCTCCTTCAAAATTGATGTGGGATTTTCTTTTACTACATCAATAGATGCAAAATAATCACACACAAAAAATCAACCTTTTAGAAAATAACAGGTCATCTGATACCATATTAAGTGAACGGGGAGCCTTATTTTTTTAACACTTCACCAAAAAAAATAATAAATGGTGATGTGAAGATGCTTGTTATATTGATAGAAAACCCATGAGTTATATTCCTATAGTTTAGGTCATTTTCAACCAATTGCTTTATATAATCAGCCAAAAGCATTCTAATTATAATCTTTATTTACTTTAAGCCTTTGTAATGCAAAACACCATGACAATATCAAAAAAAAAATATTGCCTTGATTTTTCTGCATCTCTCAAATTCTCAATCAATAATTCGTTTTTAAAAACATTTTTCAACATTTCAAAAGTGTAAAAGTAGAAATTTTGTTACAAGTAGAAATTTTGTTACAAAAACAAATTGTCATGCATTTTCTTCGCTAGACATTTTCTAGGATCAATTAAATTGAAATTTTGTTAATCTTTATTTTCAAAAAATAAATTTTCGAGTGTTCCCTCATGTTTATATAAATTGTAAAAATAGTTTATATAAGAATTTACATATGATATTTACTATATATGCATTTTAAAAGAAACCTGAATATACTTTTAGATCATGTTAGAACACACATGCAAGTTATTTTTCTTTAAAAAGTCAAATCTTTATCAGATTTGGAGAACCTTTCTGGAATTGTTAAAATTAGTAGATTATTAACAATGTATTCTTTTTTTTTTCTTTAGTGCACACATTATTTTAAAAAAATGTGAAATTCTTTATTTCATAAAATAACTTGGTATTTCAGAAAAGTTTCTAGGTTCATCATTAAAATTAGTTAAAATAAATAAAATTATTGATTGCAGGATTTAAGTGGGTTTTTTTTATAGAATAATTTA
The DNA here is from genome assembly GCA_019973975.1 of Trichonephila clavata. Taxonomy (NCBI): domain Eukaryota; kingdom Metazoa; phylum Arthropoda; class Arachnida; order Araneae; family Nephilidae; genus Trichonephila; species Trichonephila clavata. Next base: position 34,414 of record BMAO01013838.1, read on the forward strand.
TTTTTATTTCCAACGGTCCGTGCTTGGCTTCTCGACCATTTGACGCCGTACCGACTGACGACATCGTCAATCTTCATCGATTTCAGTGCAATTTTATAGAATAAAGGAAGTGGAAGTTATGAGATGCTATGGAAAACAACAAATATTTCGCCATCATTAATTAGTTTGTAGAATACCTAGTTATATCTATATATATATAAAGGAGAAAAGCGACTCACTCACTGACTGACTAATCACGATATCTCTGGAACTATTCAACCTCCATACTTGAAATTTGGTAGACATGTTCCTTTCATAGAGTAGACATCAGCTAAGAACGGATTTTCCGAAATACGAAACGCAAGGGGTTTAAGGGGCGTTATAAATAATTGTTTCCATGTTTAAACTACTCAATGTAAAATTTTGAAATTGGGTTAGCAGATTCCTTTCATACAGTAGAAATCCGCTACAAAATGAGTTTGGTGAAAATCGTCCCCCAATTGGCGTTGCAAGGGCTTAGGGGGCGTTATAGATAATTATTTTCATTTTTAAATTATTTGACGCACTGTCTTTAAATTTCATAAATAGATTCCTTTCGTAGAATAATGATCAGTTACAAAACGGGTTTTGTGAAAACAGACTTCTAAGTGGCGTTGCGGGGGATTAAGGGGCGTAATAGATAAATATATCCGTTTTTAAACTACTTAACCTACCTGCTTGAAAATTGGTAGGTAAGTTTCTTTCATGGAGTAAATATCCGCTACAAAATGGGTTTTTAAACAATTGACCCCCAAGGGGTGTTGCGGGGGTGGGGGGTTTAAGGGGCGTTATAAATTCCGATTTTTTAACTATTAGACGTACAGTCTTGAAACTTAGTAAGCAGATTCCTCTCATAGGGTAGAGATACGCTACAAAATGGGTTTCGTGAAAATTGCCCCCAAGTGGCGTGCGGGACTTAAGGCGTTATAGATAATTATTTCCATTTTTAATCTGTTAGACGCACAGTCTTTATATGTGAAAAAAAGATTTCTTTCATAGAGTAGAGATCAGCTATAAGAAGGTTTTGGGAAAACAGACCTCTAAGTGGCGTTGTGGGGGATTAAGTGGCGTAATAGATAAATATTTTCGTTTTTAAACTAATTGACATACCTGTTTGAAAATTGGTAGGAATGTTTCTTTCATGGAGTACATATCCGTTACAAAACGGGTTTGGGGAAAATTGACCCCCAAGGTGTGTTGCGGGGGGTTAAGATATAAGTAATTATTTCTATTTTTAAACTATTAGACGCACAGTCTTGAAATTTGGTGAGCAGATTCCTCTCATAGGATAGAGATACACTAGAAAATGTTTTTGTGAAAATAGACCCCTAGGTGGAGTTGCGGGGGTTCAAGGGGCGTTATTGATAATTTTTTTTGCATTTTTAATTTATAGGACGCACAAATTTTGCTAAGCAGATTCCTTTCATAGAGTGCAATTCCCTTACAAAATGGGTTTTGTGAAAACAGACACCGAAGTGGCGTTGCGGGGGCTCAAGTGGCGTTATAGATAATTATCCCCATTTTTAAACTATTAGACGTACAGTCTTGAAATTTGATAAGCAGATTCCTTTCGTAGAAAACCGCTACAAAATGGGTTTTGCGAATATCAACTACTAAGTTTAATTTCGAGAGATTAAGAGGCGTAATCGATAAATATTTCCATTTTTAAACTATTTGATCCTCCTTCTTGAAAATTGGGAGGCATGTTCCTTTCATGGAATATAATTCCTCTAACAAAGAGTAAAACGAAAATTGACCCCTAAGGATGGTTGCGAGGGGTCAAGAGGAGTTACAGAAAAATATTCCTGTTTTTAATTGTTAGACCCATATACTTGAAATTTTTTAAGCATGTTTCTTTTGTTGAATAGGGATGCACTAAGAATGTATTTTAAGTAAATCAAGTTCTGCGGAGGGGTTACTGGGACGTATTTGACACAAAAAAAAATCCCTTTTTCGAGCTACAAGGACTATAATAATGAAATGTGGTTTGCATTTTTCTTTTGTTGAATTGAAATCCGCTAAGAGAGGTTATTTTGGAAAAGGCTCTCAACACACGGGATTACGGGGATATTGATAGTAAAACTTTTGTTTTTTTCTGTTTGATTTAGACTTGAAATTTGGCTTGCATGTTCAATTTACGGAGTAGAGATCCACCGCGAAAATTGGTTTTGCGGGAATCCACTTGGTTTTTGGGTTACGAAAGAGCAAACATCATTCTATACTTCAATTTTAGAGATTTTTAGAAAATACAAATTAGATGAGTTCTGCCCTTTTTATTTATCAAGAGGTGACAGTTACAGGTCTAAATATATTTTTCAATACAATCGAATTCTTAATGCTAGGACTTAGATATCAATAATTTATACATATATATATAAGCAGTAAAAATTTATAAAACATGAAATACCCAGCGAAGCGGGCGGGTAACAGCTAGTATATATATATTATTGAATAACTAGGTTAAGTATGAAATTATTAATCTATTATGAAATTTTTTTAAAACAAACTTGATTAGTTAATTGATGAAAAAGCTATATATGTATTCTATAAAACAACTGAACACATATTTTTAACTGGTTCTGGAAGAATAAAAAGGGATATTATCTTTTCATTAATTTTGAACATAATTGCTTGTTGAACCTTTGAATACTGAATTTTGTGCTGCACCATTTACAAATACTTAACTCTATATGAGATTTTACTATATAGAAAGCATATAAATACACAGCATTTTTAAAATTTCTTTTTGATTTGAAATTGAATAAATATCTTCAATTTGCAATGTAGATTCAAAATTTAAATGCATTTGTGTATAAAAAGATTATTTCGATAAAAACCTATTTTGATTGATGGGTGAAATTAATTTTTTTAAATTCCAGTTTTTGATGTTTGGAATCCTATATCAATTTATTTAAAGCTTATAAATAGAATTTTTTTAAAGATCTTGTTCATAAAACTTAAAGAAAATGCAAGAATAAACCTTTAACAGGGGGAGGAAAAATCAATAAAAAGGGAATGCTTAGAAAGATGACATGTCTCAAAAATTTTAATTTTGTTTGTGCTGAAAATGTCCTTTTATATTCTGTATTAGGAAACGCTTTGTATTCTTTAAACTGATTTAATTATTGTATTGTTATTGAAGGAATTATGAATTATTGTGATATTATTTGTTAAAATTTTAAGATTATCTTGCAGAAAAGAATTAACTTTTGAATAAAAAGTTTTGGAAAGAAGAGAATTTAAATTGTATCACAGAAGATTCTGTTAATTTGAAACTGAATCTTCATAATTCTGTATATTAGTTCTTCAATCAACAGCAACAACAAAAATACTGGTATATCAAAACTTTTTAGATTTATTTTTTGTTTTAGCAAATTTACTTATGAATTTTAAAAATATGTGAATTTTCAATTATATTTGTGTATTTGTCTAAAAGAAATAATTTCATTGCAGCTCAACAAAACTGGTAATAATGTTAATGACTCAGAAAATTAAATTTGATGGTGTAGGAGTAATTAAATATATATAATCACTAGAACTAATTTTTTTTATTATTGGTGCCGTTTTTTTCCACTTGTATCTCATTTTCGAATTTCAAATTGATCGATGAAATACGCGGGAAAAAAATGCAGGACTCTTAGATAATTTAAAAGTTTTGTCTTAGAGTTATATAATATATTAAAATAAATTTCAAATTGTATAAAATCTCGAATTAAAATTTTGAATTTTGAGAGATCATTAAATGATTCACGTATGTAACGCTAAATAAGTAACAAATGTTTGACAATCTTTTTTTTATTCAGTGCGTTTCTGAAGCATGTTTTTCTACTTAATTAAAAAAATTTTGCGATGTATTAGATGCGCAATATATGTATGTGAGTTATTGAGTATACAGTTAAAAAGCATATATATATTTTTTTGCATACATACTCTTGTGTCATAAAATCTTTAATCCTAACTTAAACTATCGGATTTGAATGAAATTTGGAACTAAAACTATTATTTACCTAATTCTGCGGGGGGTATTAGAAATATCAATATTTATATTTTCGCTATTCAAGCCGAAAGAAATTATTACCTTTATACAAAGTTTATTTCTAATATAAATAGAAAATTAGTATGTTTGTCGTATTCTTTTAAACTTAACAGTGATAAAAAAAAAATAAGCATTAGCACATTTCAAGGAGACATTTATTGAAAAATTGTTTTCATACAATTAAATTGTTTTCAAAAAATTACTTTAATGAATACAGCAGTAATTTATTATAACCAGATAAAAAGGGTTAAGGCTGGTAAAACCAGTAATAAGGGGACTTAAGTTTTGTGTTATGTCGTTGGAAACACTCAACTGGATAAGCTCGAACAACAACTTAATGTGTGTTTGATTAAATATTGAGACTCTCAAGACCACTGCATTTTTTAATTGTATTTATTTTTTTGGTTCCTGCGCCTTATTTATAACAAAAAATTTACCGTGGATCAAGTAGCGAAATCTATCAAAAAAGGATTAAAGAACAATTTTTTCTTAAAGCTAGATTTTCTTTAGGATATATTATTCGAAGATGATTTAAGTACATAAAAATAGAATGATGATTAATTATCAGTAATTTTAATAACTATTAAGGTTTCAATCCTTTATTTGATTCCATTTCAAAGAGTTGACATCCGACTTTTCTCAGAACGGCTAAAATTTTCTTGTTTGATAAAATTTGTACAAATACTAGAACAATGCCATTGCGAGCACATTGAAAAGCAAAATAAAAACCATTCTTAATAATTTTAATATTTTTCACCGCAACTAGATAAAATTTTTGTTACTGATAATATAGTTTTCATAATGTTAATTTATTAATTAATTAATATTGTAATATTAACTAATAAAAATTAACTTTTTTTTTCTCTTCTCATGTTTTTCTTTTTTATATAACTGTTTCCTCGAAATAAAAACTAAATTTTAAGCTGGAACATTTTCGAAATTGAAGAATAAAAATTGATTTTGATAATGATTGATAATTAACGTCGCACATAAAATCAAAATTCTTGGTGACGAACTTCACAATCCTGAGCCATAGCTATTGGCATCACATTTTCCTAATTTCTATAAGAATTTTGAGCCCCGCTACACGACCGGTCTGATAGATTAAATATTAAATGGGAGTTTCAAATATTCTACGATATAAAATTTCCTACTGAACATTTTTTTAACGATGTTAATACCTAAATCGATAGAGAATTATTTTGCAAGGCCAGAAATATAAATAAATCATTAAAAAAAGTAATAAAAAATATTGTGAATATGGAGGGAAAAAATTACAAATACAAAATCGATATTTTTGACTTTGGATTCTCTATTCTGTGTATTTGGAAATCTATAGAGTTCTTAATATAAAGTACAGTAAAATACGTTTAAGATGAAATATCGGTTAACACGAAAATAATACAACTGTCCCAATAAACTATATTATGTATTTTTATGCAATTTTTTCCTCTTAACACAAAAAAAATTTCTCTTCTGAGAATGAGCAAAATACGGAAAATGCCAGCTGGATTGGTCTGTCCTATTGTATTATAGGAAGAATTCATTGCAGTAGATGATGATAATGTGGGTACAGCCCCAATTATGGCAGACTAAGACATTTTGGAGTTTGTTCAAAGCTCAAAAAATATCATTGATGCAGATTCTGACGATGAAAATGAAATGTTAATGCAGCTACTGTTCCCACATCATTCGAAATGAGGAACGTCATGATGCCAGAATTTTATCACATACGACTTTAAGAACTGATAAAAATTTATCCGGGACATTTTCTCATCAATGGACGTGATTTTTATCGCTGTCAAAATTGAAATACTCTTCACTGCCCTATACGTGCTCTGAGAGAGAGAGAGAGAATCAAAGCTCAATTTAAAAAAATATGGTTTGGATTAAGATTTTTTTTTTTTTTGAGGATGACAGGCCGAATACAATAATCGAAGCCAAATTTTTTTTCGAGCATTTTTTCAGCTTTTTTTTTTACCTTTGAAAATATATTTAACTTTTCGCTTACTTCCTGGTATGCTTGAGTTCTGAAATTTTGTGCAGTGCTCAATTCTTGATGACAATACAATATTTTAATGCTTTCAGAATTTGAATGTCAATTAATCGATTAATTTTAATTGATTTCTTAATCTGTATGAAAGAACCCATCTGATACTGAATTTTGTAATCATAAGAGGAATATGATAATGTATATCTTGTATATTCAATTTGATTTATATTCTGAGGAAATCATTACTGTAAAATCCGACGAATAACGCGCACTTTTAACACAAAAAAATAAGATCGGAATTTGCAGCTGCATGTTATACATCGGGTATGAAAATGAGTTTTGAAAATAAAGAAAGAGAAATAAGTATAAAAAAGTTTGACTTCTACATATATTGAAATACGTTTATTTAAAAGAAATGACACTCTCTTTATGAAAACTCAAAGCGTTGTAGTTCTAGAACTATACTACTTTTTCTAAAGCTTTTGAGATAAAACCCCGAATAAAAAACTTCAAAGCATAAGAACACGCAAACATTTCAGGATTCTTCGTGAAAAGGGGGTGTGCGTTATACGGCGAATATACCTAAAAATCAAAAATTGCTGCTTGAAAGTATGGATGCGCGCTATATGCCGGATTTTACGGTAATAGAAGTTTAAGATGAAAAATTGATTATAGAGTAATGTATTGAGAAATATATTAAGGGCTTAAAAATATATAATGTTGGGTAACTTTTACTTGTAAACAATTGCGTGAAATAATGGGTAACTTTTGAACCTTAAAAATCCAATTAGATATACAGATTTGTTCGAAAAATGTATTGATTTTTTGTGTGAAGTATTACCTAATAGAATGCATACATCAATTTTCCTCTTTGTTCCATATGTATTTTCTACTGAAAAAAAAAAAAACTGCATGCGCAAAAGGTTTATTTTGAAATCCTTTCACTTTTTCAAGTTCTATGGTTATTTCTGGACAATAAGTGGTAAGATCGAGAGTTCCAGTTTATAAAGTTTTATCACCATTATATATATATATATATATTGCTAGTTACTGTACTACAATGTTATGCTGTAACGGGTCTATCCACGAACCACCTACCAATCCTCTTGGGGAAAAGTATTTCTTTTAAATACTGTTCTATTGAAAACTTTTACCCGAAGAAGAAGACACGGTTTATGGAAATGAAGGATGATATTTAAGAATTAACTTTTAGGTACGCAGAGTTATTGGTTCGAGGTTAGCGATTGACGGAAAGTAGCCGTGAGCTAGTCGAGAGTTGCATTGTTGAAATTAAAGATCGTTAATTGACGATTTAGTCAATAAGTTGGATTAGATTAATATCGACTAGATGTCGAATAGCTGAGAACGGAATTACGTTAATTCAGAATGCATATTATCAAAACGTTTTAAGAGTAAGTGATTTGAATCACAAAATTAAATATTAAATATCTCTTCTACCGTGCTTTTGCTCCTATAGTTAATTAAAGATGCATTTCTCCTACCCTAGGTTGTTAGAATTAATTGATAGAATAACAAAATAGATTTGTTCTGATTATGGCTGATCTTTATTCCAACCCTCAAACATAGAAGGACGTGACAGCACGTCCATCACAATGCACTATGGAAAACGTCCATTCTTTGGGTTTTTCGAAGTTTTTCTCTTTCATCTAACTATCACCTTAGTCTTCAACGCGATGGTAATCCTATAGTTTCTACTCTTTTTCTTCAAATTTGGGTTTCGTCTTACGTTATTTGAACGATATTGCGTTTAACAACAACAAAAAATGAAAGAATTAATAAAGTTTTCTGTGGAATATATATTTATTGTCTTACGGATGCCCGTTACTGAATTAGAACAAAAATTTGAATAAACACAATAATCTCTAAGAAAATTTGAAAAGGAAAGTAGAAATTCTATAAGAGATTAGCATCACATTCACGAATTCAAAATGACTGTGTTACGGGAAAATTAATCATGTCCTACATCAGAGGTTCCCAAACACCCCTGCTTACCTAACATTGAATTTTTTGAAATTTATCAATTTAAATGTCTTTTTGACAGTTGGTTATAGAACTGCTTACTTTAAAAGATTTAAATTTCTAACTGTTGTGAAGCATAGCGTTTAAAACTTAAGAAACGCATGTTAATTAAATTAAAATTTAATTAATACATAAAATAAATGATCAACAAACACATGTTTATAATGGGAGGGATGTATCTGGGCTTCAATGATGAATTTCCAACATTTGGCACCAATCTTGTCAGGTTTAAACCCTAAAACTCCTCGGTTAGTAGTGCCAGTCTTTTTCTTTCTTTCTTTTTTAAAATTTTTTTATTTTTGAGATTGGCAACCGCGTTGAGATCCCTTCTCACTAGGAAAAGCACACACAAACAGCTTAGGACTTTCTTATAATACTCTTTAATTTGGGATAAATAACAAATATGTCTTTTCAAAGCCAAAATTGTTGACATTCGTTTCTAAACTTTACTTTAAGATCTCCGTTACTGCCTATTCTGATCATTTCTTCTAGTGATATGACATTTTTCGTTCAGTGTGACCACGTGAATTCATTACCTACTGTGGTAATTACCATAGTCAAAGCATTCTCAAACCTAGTTTCAAAATCTGAATAGAGGCCATTTAAATGTTGAACGTAGGTTAAAACGTTATTTTTCAGGCAGATTGTCAAAGCGTGACCAATTGAGAAACTGGGAAAGTTCGAGACGTCCTCCTTTAGCTTAATTCTAACAAAAAACGCTAAAATGATGGCCCTAACAAAGGGCAAGAGTCATTACATCCTAATGAGGAGAGGTTAAAGCTCGACAGAGCTGAGCACTCTGGTCATTCACCCAACGAATTAATAAAATGATGGTCCTTGTTTTAATAAAATTTACGTTGTCACCTTTTAACTGCAAATTTCCCTCATTATAAATTTAGTAAATAAATCTGCCGAATAGGTAAAATTTGGTTTTCGTTTGATTAAATTTGATTTTATAATTAAAGTCACGATCTGGTTTAATGAGAACACTATCGTAGACTCCCATTTATACCTCATGGTCCCCCCCCCCAAATATTTTTTCGATGACGTGGACCCCTTGTAGGTCGTCATGTACTCCTGGGGGTCGATGCAGACCACTTTGGGAATCACTGTCCTATATCGTTCCGAGTTTTTTAGGACGAGATTAAGATTTATTTAATTCAGATTTGATGACTAGTTATACTTCCTTTTCTGACTTCCTTTTTCTCTCATTATATTATGGGTGCATTTTTGCCGATATTTGATAGTTATGTTCTGCCCTTAGCTATTTTTGAATTTTAATATTTTTTGTGTCAATATTTTTTAAAATACGGTGGTTGGTTATCTTAGTTTTTGAAATTTTAACTTTAACGTTTTTTTTTTTTGAGATTTTTTTTTAAATAAATTTGAATATTTTTATTTTTTAGGCTACCAAGTTGCAACAGAAAGGGGGGGGGGGGAGTTGGTGCCATTAAACTAATTTAACTCTGCTTATCAGTCCTAAGTCTGAGGCTGCACTTGGTTAATTAAAAAATTTGTAATCTAATTTTAAAACTTTTTTTTTTTTTATTATTACAGTCGACTTTCGATAATTCGGACCAATGAAAAACTTCGAATTATCAAGGTAGGAAAAAATTCCCGAAATACTCGAAGATAAATTTTTTTTAACACATTTAAATTTGAAACTGTGTAATAAAACAACAATTGTACATAAAAAAAATTATTTTAAAAGTTTTTTTAAAAAGTACATATTACACAGTATAAATATTAAACAGAAGTTTTAAAAGTCCTGTATTTAAAAATACATTTATGTATTAAAAACAACTATTAAAACAATACATACTGTACATAATTAATTAATTTTGACGAAAACATGTTATCTTGTTTTGTTTTATGGCATTCAATCTAACTCTGTTAATAGAATTTTCTAAAATGAAGCTTGAAAAACGTCTGCATCCACACGATTTTGAAAGGAAAGGTTGCGTATTTTGTTAAGTGACATTTTAGCGTCTATATCATTGTTATCGGAGTCAATTTTGATGGTCATTAAAGGGGCTATGTTACAAGCAGAGACAATACAACACAAAACATGTCAGCTCCAACCTGTTTGCTACAGGACTCTATATGACAGTGAGTGTTTGAATTATGGAGAGTTTTATTAGATCCCTTCGAATTATCTCGTATTGTATTCTGACCAGCCACAGATTTGACTTCGAAATATTAAGTGTACCAAAACGTATTATTTAGTTCGAAATATCAAGAGTTTTTCTAGGGGCTGAGCATATACTTAGAATTAGCGAGAGGTTCGTATTATCGAAGGTTTGAATTTCGCGAGAGTCGACTGTATATAGTGTAAATTATAATTTTGTACTATTTATAATTTTTACAATTATGCAATTTTCTTAAAACATAGATATAGTCTAAAAACATATAACGAAAACATACCCATATGTATATATATATATAGAAAATCAGCAATAATATTAATTACTTTTGCCAAATGTATGATACTGAATAATCTGGGTTTGCTCAGTTTAAGTATTCTAATTTATTGCCATTTATTTTTTGTCATCTTGTAGTATAAAAAATATGTAGATTATTATCGTTTGTCTCAAAAAGTAAAATTTGTTTCAATTGCGTTTTACTTTTTAAAGCTTGCTACAGCGATAAAATTTAAACGTTTTCGGAATGACAATAAGATGTCTAAAATTTTTTTCCAACTGAATGACCTTCAAAAATTCTTATGGTTTTGTGTTCCGATTAACCTTCTAGTGAAACGGGTTCCGTGTCTCGTGTTGTCTGGCCATTATTTGGCACTGAAGTAAGTACTACAAGAGTTAGGTATTATACATTGATTAATGAAATTTTTAATTTTTAACCAATGCCAACCAATGAAATTATGTTCACGTCAAACTTAGGGTTAGAAGGGGAATGTGAGAAACAGTGGAGTTCTTTCCAAACAGTAGAGTTAACACAGTAATTATTTCTTATATAACTACATAATTTACGAATATTTCAGCACTGACGTCAATGATGTAGCTGGAGGGGGCGTTTTCATTAAATTTTACTTATTTATTTAATTCGTTCAAATAATCCAATACATTGGAATATGTTGTAAATCTTGCATTTAAAAATCTTTGCTATTCATCCGGAATTTTTCATCTTTTATAGATTGAAGTAATGTTTGTATTTAAAAGATTTATATAATCTACAATCTTTAGATTTTGATGTATATTTCATGTCAATTTATATTTTAATATAACGACGAATATTGTACGAGAATATAATTAATAATGCAGATTTTTAAAATAGCTTTGGAAAAGTTCACTCTTTTTGTCTCGCAGTTTTAAGAATACGAGCTAAAAGTGACATTTTAACTTTCTAATTCGTATCAATTTAATGTATACATACAGTAAAATACGTTTTACACGAAAACGCTTACGACGAAATATCGGTTAATACGAAATAATATTATCTTCCCGACAAACTACTATGTATTTTCGTGCATTTCCCCTCTTAACCCGAAACGTAAATCGCTTAACATGAAAAAGATTTTCCTTCTGGGAATGAACAAAATACGGAAAACACCAGCTGCACAAGCGGGATTAAAGAGGGATGCGAAATAAAAAAGACGTGGTCTCTTATGTTTTGTAGAAAGAAGGCTTTGAAATACCCTCAGAATAGCCTGTGACATATATATATATATATAAGCCAATTTTGTTTATCTATATAAACTACTTTCATCCTTTACCCCTACAGACACCATACAAAAACATCTCATCTGTCATCAGTTGGCTTTGGAATTCGGTGATCATTACATCGAATTCTGAGTAAAAATCAGTGCAAAGAGTTCAGGAGAAAGCAAACTGCTATTTTACTTAAAGTGCAGATAGAGCTTCTTAAGGCTGTTGATAAAAAACAGAAGACGAATACGGAAATCTGCAAAGATTTCGGTATTGCTAACTTCACATTATCAACAATACATTCTTATATACATATCTATGTAAAAAAATATACTCTAATAAACTAAATTTTGTTGAATCTATGTTGTTTTTTTGCAATATCCTTTAACACGAAATTCTTTTAACACGACCCCCCCCCCCATTCTTTTAACTTCAGTCCCCCCTCAGTTTCATGTTAAACGATTTTCACTGTACATGTGTTATAAGCCAATAGGCAGAATATAATTACATGATTTTTCAAAAAATCTGTATAGTGTCTATTTAGTTAATATTGTTCTAAATTCTTAAGTAAATAGAATAGAATAAAAAGTCTGGAAAAGTGCTTGTTTAGAATAATTTAAGAATGATCTTAATAAAATCATTATACGGTATTATCAGTAACTAAAATACTAAATAAATATTCCTTCATTATACTAGTTTGGGTAATTGTTTTACTTTTTTTTCTGATTAATACAATTTAAGCGAATCCATTTTGTATTCTTAATTCTAACAAACCTTTGAAAACTCATTCACACCACACATAGCAAAATTGTTGAGAATTGTAAATTTACATAAAGCGCAACAATTTATATATTTTCTCAACTTGAAAATTGGGCTAAATTTTGCAGAATTTCATCATATTTCGACTTTTTTATAAATATATCTCAAATATCTATCAATTGTACATTAAATGAAATTTATCTAATTTTAATTTATGTATAAAGAAAAACTGAGTAGCAAATTAGCCAAAGAGTTTTATGAGTTTTTTTTTTTATATTGGCATACATATTTCAATGCTGAGAAAATTTTACGGGATTTGAGGAAATGCTTGGTGTTGATTTAATTAAAATATGTACTCCCCTGTTTGCTTATTTTTGATTGACGAAATTTTTTTTTTTTTTGTAATTTCAAATATAATTTTCAAAATATAACTTTTTGTGTCTATTTTAGTTTTACATTTTATAAAATTTATGCCATGAATTATAATGTTCATGATATAATATCCATAACCTTTGTATATTAAAATCAAATCCCTAAAACTTACTAATAGCTGTAAGGTCTTTAAATGCATAGAACTATATTTACCCCTTTAAGACCCAGCCCGCAAATTCGTGTTGAAACACTCCAGTAAAAATGTTTTTACTATTTTTCCAGTGTCATTGGGGTCAGTATAATGTTAATTACCAGAAGAATGTAATATTTAATTATAAAATCATTTAGAGTCTTATAGGGATACGAATATCTAACCCGCACAAATCGAGTATAAATTTTGACTACTTTTGGTAAAAATAGAAAATTGAATTTATATATATATAAACCAAATATTAAATTATATTCAAAATATTTTATCTTATTAAAAATTAACTAGCACTAAAGCAAAGTTGAACTGTTGGATTTAGATTTACAGATTGTTTTGTTTATAATAAAGTATTTAGTAATATTTGATTTAAATAATTTAAATTACAGATACCGTAGAATCCGGCTTATAATACGCACTTTTAACACAAAAAAATAAGATTGAAATTTACGGTTGCGCGTTATACGCCGTGTATAAAAATGATAGCTTTAAAAATAAAAAAAGAAATATGTATACAAAATAACTTAGACTTCTATAAAGATCGGAATACTGTTTATTTAAAAGAAATGTCATACCTTATATACGAACTTAAAGGATTGTTTTTCTAGAAATGTACTATTTTTTTAAAAATCATGGAATAATAACCTCGAAAAAATGACATAAAATATAATAGCATTGCTAAAGTACATTTCAGATTCTTTTGTAAAAAAGGGGGTGCGCGTTATACGGCGAATATTCCTTCACATTAAAAAATGCAGCTTGAAACTATAGGTGCGCATTATACGCCGGATTATACGGTAATTAAAACACCTGTTTCCGAATCGCAAATTACATATATCTATTTATAGAAACTGTATAAAATTTTTACTTTAAAAAGTGATTATTTAGCCATACTAACAAATTCAAGAATATTAATAAATTATTATTATTATTTAGAATATGATTATATCCCAAAAATTTCTTAAAAACATAGTTATATCATAAATACACCGATCGTCTAGTTAAATTTTGATGTTCTAAACCCGCCATACAAGAATAATATGACAAAGTTAACTTGTCAGTGGTCTAACTGAGAAGATTAATATTATTTTTCTCACATTTTACGCTTTCTGACATACATTCTGAAACATTTTATCCACTTACAAATTTCAACATTTTACACATAACTGATCAAGCAATAACTAACCAAGTACTATCAGCGCGCATCTTTTTCGTATGCCATTCTAGTAATGTTGACGTGTTAAGTTTCTGTTTTTAAGATCTACACTTTGGTTAGTCAAAGACAGCTTTACATTCATTTATAATTGTAAAATCTAAAAAAAAAAAAAGATTTATTTAAACGGGTTAAATTTAGAAGACAATGTTTTCCCCATCTTGGGGAAATCATTGTCTCTTTTCTTCGTTCTTTTGGTCTCTTTTTAAAAAGAGACAAAAAGAATGTTTAATTTTCTAAGTGTTGCTCGACTATAAATTTGATGTTCGAAACACTTTTGAGGCATAAAATAAATATGTGATATTTTAAACGTTTATGCATTCTATCTAAAAATTAACAAATATTCACAGAACTTCAAAAAATCTGAAAAATTAGATCCTATATATCTTGAGTTGTTTTGAAATATTCATATAAATTTAAGAATACTTGCTTTTATTATTTAAAAAAAACATATTGACTATTTCAAATTTTTGTCACAAAATGCTTTAACGATATGAATTTAAAAGAATTTATGTCAATGACATTTGTTGGAAGATTTTTATTCCAACTATGAAGAATTCGACACTATGTTACTGTATTGAATCTGCTTAAAAACTTTTCATTAGTGAGAGCCTATCGCAGGTTCTTAACATAATCTGTTTTAAGAATATTTTTCATTTTCTAAGGAAGGCAACTCTAAGGAATACTCATAGTAATACCGTATTTTCCAGTTTTGGTTGAAAGCTCCATGATTTTCAAAAAAAAAAAATAGAAGTTTTCTACATGGATACATAGTTTTTATACGCTAGCATTTGACTAACGGCAACAAAATTAATCAGAATTATTCTTACTATTATTATTATTATTTTGCTTACCATATATCGGGTATAATTTTCAAAATCGGTAAAATATCAGAACTAAATGGTTTCACCTTTCTAATAAATTTCTTTATTCTTCTTCAATTTAGGACTGTATCCTGTTTATGCTGTTGGAAAATTCAAACCAATTTCTGCGCAAATTATCTAGCACAGCTATTCTTAAACTGTTATCCGTGGACCCCAGGGTCCCTAAAGTTTTTCTAGGGAGTCCGCGAAGGGGAATAATTTAATGTTAAGATTTCCCTCTGTAGCAGACTGAAAAACCTCGGGGGAAAAATTGAAAGATGTGCCATCCTAGATTAAATCACTAGATCCCCTTTCCCCCCAAATGAAAAAACTCTACTAAAGCATGTATTTCGATCAAGAATATCAATTCAGTTTTTTTACTGTTTGCAACTGCGAAGCTATTACTATAAAGTAATATTTTTTAATTAGATGTTTACTATTTTCTTAAGGGGGTCCGACACGTCCATAGGAGCCCATGTTAAATTGCGTAAGTTTATGTACCTATTTTTCGGAAACTACTTACTTCTCATGGATAATATTTGTACAGTAGGCTATGTGTACTATCAACAAAACTTTAACGAAGGGTTTTGACTTTTCGTTAAAAATTAAAAAAATTATGAGTTTTTAAAAAATTTCCAATTTTTTCCCTTGAAATTTAGTTTAAAAAAGCCTCATCTAAAACGGTTTGCCAGGTATATCTAATTCCCTCCATTAAAATGTGTAAACATGTTAAAAGTATGCTCACTGAAAATTTGAGGATTATATAATAAATAGTTTTTGAGAAAAAGGTACATAAAGTAAAAAAATATTACGGTTTGAGAAAACAGGCTTTAAAGTAAACATTTGTAATTTTTGAGCATTACTTTTTTTAGTACTTTCCAGAAACATTTTCTTTACCCTCTGCTCCTATAAAAGACTCTTCTAATTTTCTTTTTTTCATTATTTTTAACAATCTAGCCTTTTTGGGGGGATCTCAAGATGCTTTCGTTGGGCTACACGAATCCTATGTGCATCTAATTTTTTCAAGCATGGCTCGCATTTATAACTTGGTTCAATATCACAATGTTTTGTGATCTTTAATTTTGCTTCATGACTCACTTTGAACTGCGCAATAGCCCTATTTACCCCAATTTTAGCGTTTTTAATTCCACAAATGTATATTTTAGACTTTCTGACCATGTGGCATTATTAACTGACTCATTTGAACAAAAGATGTGTACCCATACACTTTTGGATATTCCCTATACACTCTTATTTCTCCACTTGAACATCAGATGGATTTGAGCCCGTCAGAAGCTTATACAAGGAGAAACACAGTACTCTTAGCAGAGCTCATTTGATGCGCGTCAAGGAGTTGCTTTATTTAAAAAGTAAAAATAAAAATTCTTCTAACTATCGTATTTTCTCATATCATATATCATTTTAAGCAGAAATATTTGAATTTTTAGAAAATATAAAAAGTAAAAATCGATAATTTTTCAAAAATTCATGTGCCGGACCAAAAAGCTTTCAGTAACTATTCTTTAAACTGTACGTGCATAGTTTTAAATATTTTGGGGGAAAATACTGATGTAATCTTTTATATAATTTTTCAATCACTTTGCTGTAATAAATGACAATAAATTATGTCATAAAAATATATATTTATGCTATATAAAACTACATATGCGTGTGACTACGTAAAGAGAATTTTTGTTCTTTTCATACAAGAAATTCATACTATATGAGTTCTTTTATGTTCCAGCAAAAATTCATTCTGGTTTCTTAAAAAACTTGTAAATTGATTTTTAAAAAATGGAGCAAGCTCAAAAAATAATAGAATATACTTTTCTTTCACGAAACGCTTTACAGAAAAACATTATTTTTAATTGAAATATGTAAAACACAAGTTTTAGTAATTAACATTATAAATAATTCTTTTATGTCGGAGACAGAAAGAAACATACATTAAATATTTAAATTTTTCTGCGATGCAAAAAAAAAGTTAAAGTAAAATAATATTCGAAGTTAAAGAAAATTTTGATTACCAATATTTTTCTCGATATATCTTTTGATCATGATCTTCAGTATATTATACCTTTTGGAGACGACTGCAAAAATTTAACGTCTCCTCAAAATGCAATCACAGATTACAAATTTTTATAATCAATACATTTATCCTAATTCTTTTGCTGAGGTTCCTCACATTAGAAACCTTTGGCAAATTCTTAGAGTTACGTGGCGTATATATCCTTTTAGAAGCATAGTAAGATGAATAACCGTATTTATTTTGCTATGAAGGAAAAAAGCTTCAAAAAATTATTAGCATTTTCTTTTATCATTTGTTACATTTACATGCTCATTAAATGGACAGTTTTGGTTTTCAAGAATGCTTAAATTGGAAAAGGATGTACGTTACACAGTTAAGTAATTATTGTTCGTATTTCATGAACATTAAGAGGATAACTTCAAATAACGTGTGATTGATTGAAAAACAACTAATCTAAATATGGATTCAATTAATTTACGATAAGAACATCGTTGTCTCTAATAAAATACGAAATTAAAAATTGTCAAAATTATTATTGTATCAAATTAACAATACCAAAATTTAGCGCAAAATCTGCACACTGTCAATTGCAATGTTTATAAAAAGGGTAACAAATTTAAATGTTTTATTAAAAAAGAAGCAGTAATCATTTACAATATTGTACTTTTAGCGAAGAAAATTGTCTTCGTTTTTCATAGATGCAGTTCTGAGAAATGCAATAATTATTCGAACAAATGAGCGATTTAAGTTAATTATTTTGGAAATTTAAGTGATGTAATATTCAGAAGACTTTGCCTCTTTGTTGGCATTCGAAAGAAAAAGAATCGTTTTATATGAGCAAAATTTAAAAAAATAGATTCATTTTTTTGTTAAAATTTATTGAGAAAATAAGAGTTTTCGAAAACACAAACACGACGAAATGTTACAACTAGCCCCAAATTTCAATTCTAATTTTTTTTTTTTTACTTTTTATTCTTTTCTAATTAAAAGAACCATCCATTAAATCAAAGTTTTAATGGATCGAAGTCCATTCTAATCGAAGTCCTTTTAATCAGCCCATACGAGAAAACTATTTCTTATACACCATCACCAAATGTTACTTTTTTTCTTTTCCCCCAACCTCACGTGAAATTTTGAACAGGTTCACCAACGAAGTTCATTACATAACAAGGTACCTCTTCTATATGACGTAATGCAGACTGAACCACGTGGTTCGGCATCATTAAAATGACAGACAGAATAAAAATGTAAGAAAATTGCGAGAGAAAAAAATGAGGGTCTTTTTGAATAATTGCTGATGCCTATATAAAATTTCTGATGTTGAATCATTCCAGAATATATCAGACTCAATAAAGCATTATTAAATGATATTTTAGTAACTTAATAATAGTCAGGATATTCAGTTTATTTTGAAGATAAATTCTTCCATTCATTTGGATTTTCTGGCCGGACGAACTTCTGATCTGATCCGGACACACATTCTACAAGTTAAAAAGCTTCTTTTCAACTTATACACATTGAAAATTTGTTTATTTACAGTTTCTTATGGAATACTTTACAAACCGTGCCTGTGGAAATATAATTTAATAAACTTTTGTCACAATCTTCACATATCAAAGTTTGCAAGCATTTCACAATGAATTAGGCATTTAAAAAGATTATTTACTTTATCAGAAAAATAAAACATCAAAACTTACCCACAAATTAATTTAAATCACACACCAATGGAACAAATCAAATTATCCTTCAGAGAAAGATACATCTCCACTTGCGTCGATAACTAATAGGAGTAAAAGGATTAGACACATAGAAATGTGCGGAGAGATTCCCAAGGACAAAGAACCTGTTCCGCAATATTTTTTTCTTTCTTACATTTGGTCATTCAATTTTTCTGCACCGGACTCTCACTTAAAATTCATAAGGAGAACTTCGAATGGAGTTTTAAAGAGTAATTTAATAGTCACAGCATTATACATTACATAGTCTCCCCCCATGTAAGTAAGGTTACATAAGCTGATTCGTGACAGTAGGTAGTTGCATCCAATTTCAAAGAAATGTGACACAAAAGAATGTATCGAATGCTATTAGATTGGTTGATTTCTAGAAGGATTTTTTTTCTTTGGGAATTCTACCTGCTTACTGTTTATGTAAGACTCTCATTAAAAATACTGTATATCGGGTCTGTTTACTTGAGGTTGGGCATATGACCTCGAAAAATTTTGATACATCAGAAAATTAAACAGGCGGTCTTCTTCTGGGATGGAGGGGAAATTTTTTTTTCTTCTTGAATTTATGATATAAATATTTTTATGAATACTTTGTTTTTATTTTCAGTGTTTCATATACCATTAAAGGATGTTGCAGACATATTAGTGTTCATGGTATATCGTAATACTGATTACACTTGTATATTAAAACTTGTTTACACCTTTTTACAGGAGCAAGTTATGTTTCAAAACATAATTCATATTAAGTACAAAGCATAATTAAAAAAAGAATGATTAAACTATTTTAAGTTTCAATGATAATTATATATTTAGTACGATTAAGTTAAAAAAGAAGAGCTTATTATTAGAACATATGTTGTTACTTATTCCACCCGATCTACAGTAACATCAGATCAAGGCCCACGAAATTCATCACCGCGAGGGGCTAGTAGCTTTGAGCACCATACAGGTGACAGAACGTTTAGCTAATTTCCACCCCAATTTTGAGAGAGAATATCTTAGGGGTAGTCGGGGGTCTCCCACCTCTCTTCCCCTTCCACCAACCTCATGAGGGGTACTGAGGCTAGACGGATATTTAGAGTAACCCCATGCCGTACAGACACTATATTTTATATATGAACTTATCTTACGAGGTGGGGTATTTATAGCATGACTATATATCTTTTTTCATTTCTACTAATTTTTAGGTACTAATACATGCATTCAAGAAAATGCGTATTTATTCGTAGGTTTTATTTACCAATAAAAGGTAAAATAATTAACATTTTAATATGAATCATTCGTATAGTCTTATATTTTTCCAAAGAAATTTAATTAAGTACATTTGATGTTGATTCTAGCTATGAGTGAAATTCTTGACATAATTTCATAAAATTTATTTTCATAATTAACATTGCTTTAGGAGCTATGATTTACAACAGTTTTTTATAGCTCGTACACATTTTATTAAAAAGAAAGCTCTTTTTACGAATACCTGGAAGAAATGAAATATATATTCAATGTTATTTTACAAAAGTTCGTAAGATTCAATTGGTGTGAAAGTAAATAATTCCAATCAGACTTCTCAATACTTCATTCGGTTACTTTTAGCGGTTTATTGTTAATTTTTTTAATTTTGTGTACTCGTTTTTGTGAAATTATTACAGTAGATTACATTGTTCCTGAAAACAAGACATTTCGACTTTCCGAAGCTATTTTTGGAGGCAACGGGATAGATTAGCGGTTCTTAAACTTTCGATCGTCGTGGACTCCCTTTATGTGGACTCCCCTGACACCACGGACCCCCAAGATTTTGACTCCCAACCCACGGCTGAGTGGTTTAAAGGTTCCACATTAGTCCTAAGACTACCTCTGCTACTTATACAGACTTTTTTTAACACTTTTCCCCTTTAAGAAAACAAAACAGTAAACTTCTAGTTTATAATCTAAAACTAGATTCATATTTTAGATCATGGGTGGCCAATCCAAATGATCTTGCGGATCACTTCGTAAAAACATCATAATTCCGCATACAGCACATAAAAATATCTTTTTATATAAAGTTTTAAACCCATTACAAACATTTATTGAATTAAAACAGAGGCAACTTAATAAAATAGAAACACTTATGGGATTTATTTGTTACAAAACACAATACTAAAAACAAAAATATTGTGCAAAATATCCGCATTTTGTATAGTTGTATTTAATCTCTTGGGCTGCAAAATTATTCAAGGTGGACCGCATGTGGCCCCCGGGCCGAGGGCTGGCCACCCCTGTTCTAGATCGAAATACATGTTCTAGTACTTTTTTATTGGGGAGAGGGGGAGTAATTTAGTGATCCAGCCTAGGATGGCACATCTTTCGATTTTTCCAATAGATCTTTCAAAGTATATAAAAGATGGAAATCGTAACATTAAATGAGAGACCTTCGCGGACTCCCTAGATGGGGCCCTCACAGGTCGGCTGACTACAATTTAAGAACCACTGGGATAGATTGTATAAAAACGGAGCGATCTCATTCAAAACGGTATGTTATGTTAGGCAATATAGGATACTTATATGTATAATACCGTCGCTAAATGAAAAGACGTAGCGAGATATATAGCCAATGATGGAAACCTGTTCAGCCGCATGTACAAACACAATAGCCGTATTCACGCATACGATTACATAATACAAATACGTAAAATACAAATATGGTATAATACGCAACTTCCTAATGCAGATATTCAAACGAAGATAAGCAGATAAATGCATCAAGATAATATCTGTGCGGAATGCTAATGATCAGAATTTAAACTCCGAACATATTTAGAATTCCACAGTTCCCTTTTACGCTCAAGAAATAAATATCAGATTTAATAAAAATCGCATTTTTCGTACTACGGACGAAACACCTAAACAATATATAGGCTTTTCTCTGTTTATCCTTAACTACAAAATAGGGGGAAGAGATTGCCGAATAATACAGATATTCTAAAACAAGCCGACTGGATGGAGTAAGTGGTTTGCGCTGGCCTTGTACGCACAAGTTTGCGGGTTCGACTCCAGCTCAAATCGATGTATTTTCATAATGTAAAATATCGACAGCGTCCATGTCGCATGATTATGCGGCATGCAAAAGATCCATTGAGTTTCTGTTTGGCTTGGGTACTCTCGGCAAAATTAAAATTCCAAGAACGCATCGTCAGAGCTCAGGTGCCTCCCTCTGGGAGGGGAGGGGGAAACTGGTTGTCAAAATTGAACCCTTTGGTATACCACTTATATGGTGCCACTAAAAAAAGATACCAGCTCCTGGAGAGTGTACTAAGTCTGCAATAGTAAAATACAAATCCGCAGCTTCATTAGAAATAAAAAAAAATATTCTGAAACATTGATTCTCAAAAAGTTTTTCATTTTTGACTTCTTTAACACAAGGGCAAATTTTCGTGTCCCGGAATATAAAGGTATATAATCCATAAATACATGAATTAAATTATTTTCTGATGATTATTTGTAAAAAAGTATTTTAATTATTTTAAATAATTTTGTTTTACACATATGAATATGCATTAAACTTTTACTTAAGAAAATAGACCTAAATATTCGTATTATGTTGAGATCTGAATGGGCTTGTTTATGTTTACTTATAGCATTAAGTTTCAGATAAACCTTTAAAATGCATGGAACAAAATTTTTAAA
Source organism: Trichonephila clavata (assembly GCA_019973975.1). NCBI lineage: Eukaryota > Metazoa > Arthropoda > Arachnida > Araneae > Nephilidae > Trichonephila > Trichonephila clavata. Next base: position 56,994 of record BMAO01013838.1, read on the forward strand.
ATAAACTTATTAGATTTATTTCAAAGGTCTATAAATTCTATCTTAAAAAATTCCAAATAAAAAATCAATTTTATAATTATTAAATTTGTACGACTCGATAATTCAACAGATTCTTCTTGAGTATTCAATGTTAAACAACTGACAACAATCATTTAGATTGAGAATGAGTTATGGATCTATTTGCCTGTTTCATCATTAAAACTTGAAGAATTCTCCGTACAGACTTCAAATGATCCATTGTAAGTTATAGAATGAACTATTTGGAAATGTTATTCTCCCACAAAAAAAAAAAAATATTAAAAACAAAGCAACAAATAAAATATACCCATTGTAGGCTTTTAAATAAGATTTCTACGACCTTCAAATTTAATTATGTAACGCAATTTCGTTTCGCGTCATACTCTTTGGAAAACTTTGCCTTGAAACACATGGGCGCAACGAACTCCGTTTATAACTCAGAAAATAAAGGAAGTTTTTTTTAGTTGCCTTAGTAACGAGAAAAGGTAAAATACAATTGCCGATCTATTTTTTAAATAATATGAATTCAATGTTCAAGACTTCTCTTTAGCATCAAGTTCTGTTTCTCTTACCAAATTTAAAGATATTGGTCACTAAATTTGAATGAAAAAATTGGCTCTTTTAATACATTAAAGATGGTTTGCAGTATAAACTTGAATTCCTTCATATTTTTTTGTAAAAAAGTAAAACAAAATGTAAATTAATATTTATAATAATAAAATATTAAATTTATAGATCCATAATTAAAACACTAATTAATGAAATAAACGGAAAAAATAAAGTTAAAAATAAAAGACGAGAATTCACGTTGTGACGGATTTATACGGTTCCTTTCTCTAACTCCTCAGGGATTCTTTTAGGGAAATATTTTTCTCAACCAACTTTCACCGAAGGTAAGAAAATGTGATTATGCAAATTAAGTTTATTATATAAATTATGTATTCGCGAGTTTTGAGAGTTAGTGAGTGGAGGGTCGTGAGTTATTGCAGTGCGGAACTAAGTTTATATAAGTGTATATTGAAGATTTCCCAGTGAGGTTCGGATTTGATCCCGTCCAGTATAAGCGTTCAAGGCCTCAACAGTAGGACTTCAACTTTATAAGAGTACAGGTATTGTAAGCATTATTTAAATAGAAGTTAGAAGATAGCTTGTAGTGCGAGGCTGAGTTGAAATAGAGCCTGTATAGGTTGTCGTAGAAATCAGTTGAGGGTCCGTAATTATTATCCCTAGGCTAACGGATCTCACCTTCGCGCTCTTAATTTTGATCAACAATCTTAATTGGATTATTATTGTGCTTGCTTAATATTTTGTGACAGTAAAATAATAAAAGTGAATCATGTCAACTGATTATTCAGTTCTCTCCACACATCTAGCCGGGTCCGAGAGTAGACAAGGAGGATTAGAGGGAAGTAGGAACAGACACACATTACGATGTCAACCCCTCTTCAAAGTATTAAGGTCTACTGATTTCTTATAATTCAAATGATGATGAACGTATAACACTGCACACATAATTTACTACATATATACTAAACAACATTTTTTTTAAAAAATGACGAACAGCAGACTAATTAACCAAATAATAATCAAGAAAACAGATATAACTAATGATTTTTAAGGTATCCGACTACTTGTGTGACAACTTTTTTTAAAAAAATGGAAATATGGGGATTTTTTGTTGTTGTTTTTAGATTTGTTTCGTACATTTTAAGCAAAACATGCTAAAATTAAGAAGAGGAAAAGAAATTATTATTACTAAAATGGGAACAAAATGGGGTAAAAATTTTAAGAAAATTACATAAACAGGGCTCATTCTGTACCAAAAGTTTATAAACAAATTTTCAATTCTGATATATTGCTATGTTATTCATTTTTAAAATGACCTTTAGGATAAGAGATATTTAAATTTTCATAAAAACTTCAGCACTTTATCTTAGTTATTATATGAAATTGCTTAAAATAACAGTGATTATACTCACATAAGGGACTGTAAATTTTGTAATAAAACAGTGATTGATAAATCTGAAGGTTAAAATACTTCTACTGTTATACAGAACATACAGAAAAAATTTCAGTTAATTATTTTCAAAACTTTTTGAACAATCGCTGTCCCGGTTTGAAAATTAAAAAAAAAAAAAACACACACACACACATTTTGAGTAAAACGTTTTTTAAAGTATGACATATCTTGCTTAAAGTAATAACATCTGCTTTTATTAAAACACTTGTAGTTTCTGTTCTAGAGAACGGAAAATAATAATGTTGGTATTTTCATAAAACTAATAAGATGGCCTTTAAAATAAAACCATAAAACATATTTTGTCAATTTTTGGCAAAATTCCCAATTTTAGGGTAGTCGGATACCTTAAATGAAAATGATATTGAAATGCATTTCATTCAATTATCGAAATGTACAATTCAGAGAAATCAATATAAACTCCTTGTAATTTCACACATGTTATGATTATCATACTATAGTTTGGGCACACCAGATGAAACCATAACTAGTATGTGGATATCTATCTGCTGGGCATCCAAAAAGTGTGAAATTTGACTCGCAAATGATTAGCACATCTGGTCTACAGTACTGTACTGTTGTGAGCCCTGAAAATTACTTCATTACTTGTTAGCGAGCTATTTGCCAAAAAGCATTTTATTTATTATTTAACTATAAACCAAAATTTAAATGCCTTATTAATTATGTTAATCTTCCCAGCCTTTTGTTGGAGAAAAGTTAAAATCCGGTTTAATGCTCGTAGATCTTGAAGTGATCGTCTCCCGGATGTGGCTGTCCCCGCAAACCCTTTCTCTGGTATCGCTCCCGATAGAATCACTCGAGCGGCTGCTCCATAGACTCCGCCACTCTGTTTTAAATAGGTCATTGCAATTCATTTCGCTTGGTCCTTGCGGTGCGGCTTCCCCCGTAGCCTCTGTCACGTGTGTTCGAAGAAGAAAAAAAATTATGTGGAACCTCCTCGTCACCTTTCGAGCAAACCCTTTAAACCCCCTGGGCGAGCCTCTTTCACACCCCCAAATAATCTCTGATTGGCGAGTGTAGTGGATTTGTACATGACACTTCTTGTCTTGGTCCCAACTCCATTGGTTCTTTGAGCCTATAGGCCGGTGCGTGGCCGTACCTCGTACACCATATGGGGGGTATCAATCGACTTGTCCCTCTGACTTGAGAATACCCTCCAGGGCATGTCTTCATCACAACAATCCGACATTCTTATTCATTCAAATAATTAGCGGTCCACATGTGCGAAAGGACGAAATAATGGAAACTGTTCACAGGAGTGTCCTTTCAATGAATCGTTGTGGCTGAACGTCATCTGGGTGTCGGCCAAGGAAGAGGTGTGGTATCAATAAAGCCGTTTTCAGAATCGGCTCAACGTCTATTTTGCCCCCAGGCATGAGGGAAGAAAACACGGTCTCTTTTGGAAGATTACAATGTCTCATCTGGACATTCTGCTCACTCCCGTACATCAAACTTGACAAGTATTGTCGTGAAGTGTTCGTCTAACGAGCAGACGCTACAGTATACATGCAAACGTGAGCTAGTAGCGCCTTTCACACAAATACTTTTTAAAAGAGAACGTAAGTTTGTTTTTAGAGACTGAAATTTAGTTTTTTTTCCTTTAAGAAGCTTCAGTATACATCACCGAAAAGAATATGTTTATCAATCAAGAATAAATCGAATATGTTTTTGAATTAGATGTAGGGAAGAATTGTGGATTACCCTTTCTAGAAATCAGTGCTCATGTTACACAAGAAGCTACAGTAACGCAAATATAGAATTGTTGAGAGTAGGAGGAATGGCCCGACCGACGAAAAGGATTATACTAGCCTCGTAACATATTTATTAATGTCGCACTCTAAAGCAATACACGGGCTATTGGCCTCATAACTTAGAACCTAAAGTGAAGGACGAGGACGACTCCTGAACTGGAAAACCACTTTCCTAACTTCCACACCATGACAACGTGAGGCCATTGAGGCCACAACAGATTTAACGAGATCAACACACGGTGGCTCTTCAGTGGCACCTGAACTCGATCCCGCGACTCGACAAACGTCCGACACGAGTTCATGACCACGACCACTTGGCTATCACGGCCACATCTGGTTTGAAAAAAACCGAGCGTAGAGCTTGGGCTAAGGTCAATGGTAGATATCACTGCAAAACGAATGGCACGGTATTGCCTTTTCAGAAGAATCATGATTCTGCGCTTATACCTCCACGATAGACGTATCGAAGTGGTCGTTCAATGGTAATAAAAATTGCACCCGTTATACATCTTTATTCCGATCCTTCATCTTATCTTACTATTTGGTTTTCAGTAGAAATTTTACTCCGGCACCCCCTAAGATACATTGACGGTGCTCCAGGCAACCACTGTTACGTTTTTGCTTAGCCTGTTGTCCACAGTTTGTCGACGGTCAAACTAAAAAAAAAAAAAAAATGTAATGCCGGTCGGTTCCTGCTTTCCTCTGAAACCTCTTGTCTACCGCAGACCCGGCTAGTGTGTGGGAGAAACTGAATAAGCAACAGACATGATAATTATTTTATTGAATACCAAGCAGACACAATAACAATCTAATTAAGATAACAGATCAAATAGTAGAGCGCGGAGGTGAGACTCAACAGCCTGGGATAACAATATGGACCCTCAACTGATTCCACGATAGCTTAAACACGCTCAATATAAACTACGTCGCACACTAATAAGCTAACTTCTATTTAAATAAGGATCCAGACACCTGTACTTTTATGAAGTTGAGTCCTACACTTGAACCTTGACGGCGATCCTTATCTGGATTTAATCACTGTCGATTGATACACTCTCTGTAATCTTTCATTGATAAACTCCAAATGCACTTAATCTTTCCACGATCCTTTACTCTCCAACTAACCAACTAACTTGCCAACTAACACTTCAAACTCGAGAATACGGAACTTATATAATATACTTAATTTGCATAATCACGCTTCCTTACTCGGCGAAAGTTGGTTGAAATAAATATTTTTCTAAAAGAGTCCTGAAGGGATTAGTAGAGCCGCGTATAGATCCGTCACACAATGCTAGTTCGGAAGTGGCACTCAAAGTTCGTTGTCTACTAGACTCCATTTTGCATTGCTACTATGGTTCACCCATTCTTATCGTCTGCTACTCATGCACTCATGAGGAACCTGCATTATGATAATGGTAAGAGATATCATTGTTAATGATAAACAAACGACTGATCCAACTTATGTCAACTGCTGCAACATGACATGAACTTCTCTACTTCTGGAAGTACTACGAACTGATATACCCCAAGACATTTTTCACCCAATGCCTAGTCGTGTCGCAGTTATTATTGCCAGACATGACAGCAACAAAATATGTTAATTTCTTCATGTTTCGCAATTCGAACGGAGCTATATTACTTCTATCAATTCATTCTTCTATTTTATGTTGTTTATTGAACAAATTGATTTTGATGTATTTTCTCTTCATAATATTGCAGTTTGAATGGCCAGTAGTGTAATTGTAAAGTAAGTGAGTGAATATTAACGTCCCACTGTTCAGCTACACGAGGGCTTTTTGAGGACGGTCCTCGTAATTTTGAACCATGGTCAAGTGACGCGGACGACACCTGAACTGGCACCCCCTCTCCTAGCTACCACACCACACCAACGGGAGGACGTTTGAGCTCTTGACAGATTTAACGTGCCTCGCTCCCGTACACGGCGGGTCTTCAGTGGTAGTGTAATTGTAAGATATCTCTCTCATAAAAATACACACTGGTGCTCAAAATTAAGATAATATCGTCGATTATCTCTAGAACTACTGGACAGATTTTAATGAAATTTGGTATGCATATAGGGCTGATATAATGCAAAAAAAAAAAAAAAAAATTCAACAGTTAAAATGCATAAGCATGATCGTGCGTACCACTAATTGAAGTAGGAAGTATGAAACAGCAGTTACAGAATAAAACAAAACGAAAATTAGTTAATAGGGGGTATGGTCCCCTCTTTCAGATAAACAGGCCTCACACCGTGATTCTATGCCGGGGATAAGGGAATTTATGAGTTCCTGTGGAAATTGATCCCTTTCGTTCAGGAACTTTGTTTTCCGGACTTGGATTGTTCTCGAAGGGGGTTTGTGAATTGCAATTGCCCTCCCCGGAGTGTCTCACGCCTGCTCTATAAGGATGAGGTATGGAAATTTAACTGACCAATCCATCTGGGGAATATCCTCACTTTCTAGAAATTTGTCCACCAGATGAGTCTCGAGTTGTCATTCATTAAAATAAAATCAGGGCCAACTGCATCCGTGAAAAGGTGCACATAGAGCTCCAAGACATCATGCCTGTACCTCACAGTAGCTACAGTGCCTCGTGCAAAGACATAGAGGTGTGTGCGGCCATCCAACGAGATGCTTGTCCAGACCATCGAACTTCCGCTATCGTGATGGTGGATTTCTCGGACATTGGAGGGCAGGTAGTGGGTCCCTGATTTTCTCCATATGCACTCACTTCCAAAAGTTAAGCACGGAGAGGAAAATGCTAATTGCCGGAAGCCAATCAGAATTGAAGAGGATGCAATTCGCTGCAGAGGTAGATGGAAGTATGCAAATATGTTTGGTAACACCAATCGTGCTTTCATGTCAAGAAATATGCAAAAAGGGTAGTCTTATAAGAAGCCAGCTTTATGAAGGGTTACAGAAGTTGATTTGTAAGTGCTGATAGAAGGTGTTTAAAACTTTCGTACAATTTGTTTTCAAGACATACGTGTTTCTAGACTTCCAGAAAACGAATGGAAGATTCTGAGCGCTGGCGTGCTGTGGGGCGCATTGAAGCAGGACAGTCGATCACAGATATTGCTTTTTTCTTCGGCGTTCCTCATTCTGTAATTTCACGTTTATGGAAACAATTCCAAACCACACAGACAGTTGTCCGAAGTCCCGTAGGCGGTCGCCCAAGGGTTAGAACCCCCGCGGAAGATCGATATATTGCTATTGTAGCCAAGAGGAATCGCAGAGCGACCTCCACACGTGTGACATCTATGGTTACAGCGTCCATTGGTAAGGCTATATCTGCAGCTACTGTACGCCGAAGATTACATATGAATGGACTGTATGCCCGGGTACCTCGAGTTTGTGTTCCTCTATCCGTCCAATCAAGAGGGCACGATTAAAGTGGTGCTGGGAATATGGCAATTGGACTGTGTCTGACTGGGGCAATGTCATGTTTACTGATGAGTCAAGATTTGCTCTGGAGCCAGATGACAAGCGTATAAGGATATGGCGTAAACAAGGAACACGCAATCAGCCCCAAAACATCACCGAACATCACGCATTCCGAGGCGGAAGCATTATGGTGTGGGCAGGGATTTCATTAGGATACCGCACCGACCTGCACATCTTTAAACGGCGTTCTGTGACGGCTGTCCGGTATCGAGATGAAGTCCTAGAACCATTGTGAGATTGTACGCTGCAGCAGTTGGCCCTAGTTTTGTTTTAATGGACGATAACGCACGTCCCCATAGAGCTGACATCGTCGATGACTACCTGGAGAGTGAAGGGATTGCGCGTATGGCGTGGCCAACATATTCACCCGACCTTAATCCCATTGAAAATCTTTGGGATGCTCTCGGCCGTGCTGTATCTTCACGTTTCCCACCTCCAGCCACTCTTATTGAGCTGGAAACTGCTCTTCAAGAAGAAGGGCGATTGCTTAATTCTGCGGTGGTTGACCACCTAATGGAAAGCATGGTCAGAAGGTGTAAACTTTGCATACAGATGAGGGGGATCACATACTCTATTAATGTCCTTTTTTCATTTTATGCTGTTTATTTTCACTTTATACATAATTCTGTTTAAGTCTCTATGACATTATCTGATAACTTACAAAAATTTAATGTAGTTTTCATTTCTGTATATAATTATTGATTTTGTTTTATGTATAAATATATATGCTACTTTACTGCCAAATTTTGTGTCAATCAAAGCAGTATTTGATTTAAATCTTCGTGCTTAACTTTTGGAAGTGAGTGTATTCTCACCGTTCTTTCATATAGCTTTCTTTTATTGGATGACAAAGTGAGGTACATATAGCTCGTCTGGTCGATGAATTTCTGGAAAGTGAAGATATTCCCCGAATGGATTGGTCAGTAAGATCTCCAGACTTCATCCTTATAGAGCACACCTGGGATACTCGGGGAAGGGCAATTGCAACTCGTAAACCCCCTTCGAGTACCATCCAAGGCCTGAAAATAGAGTTACTAAACGAATGGGATTAATTGCCACAGGAATTCATAAGTTATTTTTCTGCATCGAATTTCTTTCGACGTATGTTTTTAATAATTAATTTTGTTTACACAAGATCTCGTCGAACAAGTTTTAAAGTTAGGTACGTGATAAAAACTTCGAAAAAAAAAAATAATTGTTTACTCCTTAAGTTTGCAGCATAGTAAAAGAAAATAAATTTTCGGTGAGAGAGAAACAACAAGTGGAAACGCCACTGAATTTATTAAAAACATGTTTTTTTGCCAAGACTTTATAAATTATCAAAAGTAAAATAGAATAAGCAGAACTCTTAGAAACTTGTATGTCATCAGTTAATAACTAACTTCTAATTTTTGGTAATTCTCATACGACAATGGAAATTTTTATTGTTTTTTTATTGAACTTTTATATTGAAACTTATCCAAAATTCATGGTTTTTTTGGTATAAATATTGAAACGTATGCTTTGTAGCAGGGGAAGGCAACTATTTTGGTTCGTGGGTCACATTGTGGAAGTGGAGGATGCCAGAGACTCGCATCTTTTGAAAATGATAGCATTAAAATTATTTAACTTTTTGCATCTCATAAGAGATATATATTGTATTGCAAAAATAATATAATTTTACTGATCATAATTCAATAAATCTAAGTTAAGGCGATATGGTACCATCTTCACAATTTTTTTTATTTTTAATATTTGATATTTGGTTTTAATTGTATTTTATAAAGGTTAATATTAAAAAATAATTCCATACAAAAAATTTTTAATTTGTGTCAAAATGCTTGTAAAATTAAAATTTTTTTAGCTTTTTTAAGCATTTTTTAAATCTCTAAGGCTTTTTTAAATATGTCTCTTTTCTTTACAATTTTTTTTCCACCTTATTATATACTACACAAAACTGTGCATGGGTATTTTTCTGCTGCTGCTCTTTAATTTTTTATTAATTTTTTTTATAGTTTTAAACTTCTAAAAATTCCCAAAAAAACATTAAGTTTGATTTTAAAATTTTTTAGAAAAAGTACTAAACATGTTAGAGCTAATTCCATGCACAGTTTTACAAAACATACATTTCAGAACATGTATAAAAATTTAAAATCCATACTTTAATTACCAAAAAAACCTTAGGGTTTTGAATAACAGTATATGTACAAAAATTCAACATGGAGAAATATGAGTTGGAAGTTTTCATTCCATGAATAGCATGATATAATATTCATCGAATAGTCTGAAACTTTTATGAAATGTTAATTAGCTTATTTAAAACTACTTACCATAAAAAATTGCACAAATGTAGAACAATTAAACAGTATACTGCCATAATGAATATATAGAAAAAAACGAAAGAAAGATCAATATTTCATAAAACTTTATCTTAATAATTATAAAAAAAAAAATACACACACTTCAAAGCTAATTCCATGCTCAGAGCTAATGCACAACATGTACAAAAGATGTTTATGCCTTTATTTTTTTATTTCCATGATTTTAAAAGCCTTCGCATGTTAAATATTGTGCACGAATAAAAGCAAAATCAAATAACAATTTATAGGTAAAGTACATCAAAATCTAAGAACTGTATATGTGCATTTGTTTAAATAAATATCTTAAAATATTTTAATAATAAAAGTGTTGAATCTCGCACACGTGGAATATATATATATATCACCAAAAACAAATATATAAAAATGGGAGAGTTTTTCTATTCTTGCGAATTAGATTTTTAATTATCTGAGTTAACAAAATAAGATTTAGTATTTGTGCTTTGGGAGAATCCGTTTTGAAGTTTTAATTTCATTCATAATAATATCGTAAAAAGCACGCACACCTTTTAAATCTTAACCAAATTCATTTGATCTTCCCCAGTAAATAATTCACAAACTAGAATTTTTGCCTGAATTGCACAATTCTTTCTTAAAATGATTTATTACTGCATATATAATGTCAATCTCATTGATGCGCATTAGAAAAATAATTAATTCATTTTTTATCAGGCTCTTTTCTAGCAGATAATCTGAAATGTAGGCGTAGTAGTTGCTGTTTAGCATCAAACATTGCTCCATTACTTAATGAAAAATTCAGGTAAAGCTTTGAAATTTTGCAGGCATATTTATAAAGATTCGAGGTATCAAATAATCCAATAAAAAATTTTCGACAGTTTTATGATTTTTAGGGTACCATATCGCCTTAAACAAAATAGCGGCAGTTCTACTCAATTTATAAATTAGCCAATTTCATATTATCTATGGTCTGCAAGCACACTTAATTTTAGAATCACTTGATTGGGACAAACATACCCTATATATATATATACTCTATATATATGTACTAAATATATATATAATTCATAAATATACACAAAATAGTGATAAACCTAAGATAACTAGTCATGATAGTAAAAAGTATTAGCCACAGTAGTACTATAGCAAACTCCTGGCCTTAGGAACCAGGATTTCAGGTTTAAACAAGGTTTTGCAGCTAGCCAACCTCCATCTGTATTTGCCAATACTCTGGGTCATAGGAAAAGTAAGGAATATCAAGAGAAGTTTAACTATTATAAATAAAACCACAATATATTAATATAAAACGATAAAATTATAGCCTATACTAATTACTAGTATATGTTAAAATCAATGCTAAAAACAATTAGATGAAAAAACTTACTACGTGAGTACGTATTATAGAAAAGTGATATATATATATAATGTAATAGATTTTCACTTTCTATAATTATATTGAAATCAGAAGTAAGATACCTTGCTGAAATTCTCTTCATTGCGGGTAGTTATGTCAACCAACTTTATATTCATGCAAAAAAAAAAAAAAAACTTTGTACACAAATATATGTTTACCCAAATATATAGAAAATTTTCTGTCTATTTGGTTTTCAAACTGGCTTTGCGGGCCACTAGTTCCCCAGCCCTGCTTTATAGGATAAAATTAATAATATTTTCATAGTAATGCAACATTTCTATGATTCTTCTTAGCCTTTGAATAATAGTTCTATTTTTTCAATTGTATGTAAAAAATTCTGAAATTTAAAAGCTCTCTATTATTTTTTAAAAAAGTTTTAATAGCAAGGATTTTAAAAATTCCACTTAACGCGCGCATACAATTTTTAAAATTATGTTCAGGAAAAAAGCGTGCATTTTTTAAACATATATAGAGCTTTATCTCTACATTCAAGTTAGTTTATTTAAAAAGTTCAGATGTGATAAAGTTCATAATATTTAAATAAATCAAAAATATGTCGGACTTTTTTTTTTTATTTATTGTCATAATTTTAATGGCCTTGTTTCGTGCTATAGATTTCTTGTAATTTCTCTCATAAAGTTAAGATTATAGATGATAATGAATCTTATTGATGATAAATTCAAGTAAAACAAGGGTTTGCAATCCCGTGTCATATTTTCAATCCCGGGATTAGGATTGGACTATTTATTAAAAATACTTACATATTAGCATAGATGAAATTGCATAATCAAACTGAAAATATAATTAAAAATTGATTTAATATTATTTTAATGAAAAAAATAAAAAATTAATTCATCATAAAAAACAAATAAAAATAGTACATAATGTAATTTTAAAAAAAAAGCATTTCTTCATTTCTTGTGTTTCTGTAAATAAGCTTATAAAAACACAGCTCCTCTAGCGTTTCATCGTTGTAATGGCTTCTTATTTTTGTTACAAATTGTCCTGTTGTAGAAAATGCACGTTCGATTCTTTACTAGTAGGTATTATCGTCATTAAATAGGAGTATGCTCTTTCTCAGTCACCACGTCTCCCTCCATTTTCAAAAGGAGGCATTTTTTTAAAATCTTTGATGACAGTATCTCAAATCTAATAGACTGCATTAGTGCATATACCTCTTTGATAACTTTTTTTTGTTCTTCTGCTACACTTAATGATTTTTGTGTATAAATTGATTCGATTATTGAATTCAAATGTGAATCAATTTCAAATGTTACTTCATTTGAAATTGAAGATCCAGTTGCATGAGCTGTTAGTAATGCAATGGGATTTGAAGTGTCTTAAGTCTTCCAAGCAGGTCCGCTATTAATTAACGGTATTTAATTGAAGAAGGAATAGTGACAAAATCTGTTCCTGTGGTGTTGCTTTTATTATTGTGTAAGCATTGCAGTGAGCCACTTAGATCTTTGTGAAGTTCTCCCATACTGTGCATATATTTTTTTTACGTATAGCACTTATAATTGCGTAAAAAAATAATTCTGCTTACATATTTCATAAACAGAATATAAATTTTTGAAAAATTAAATTCTTAGAATTTTTTTTAAAATATAATTCAGACAAAAACTAAATACCGGAATTAGTTATTTTAATCCCGGGATTTCAGGATTAGAAAAACACCTGTATCCAGGGGTTTCGAAATTCCAGGATCCCGGGGCTGAAAACCCTACTAGATATCTTCCAAAAATTCTAAATGCCTCTGTCCAAGTTGGCTGACACCAGACATCCAGAGGGTTGGAGAAATGTCCGTTTTCTGACCCCACACGTGATGGGGAGAAAGTTACAGAAGAAAATAAGAGAAAACATATGAAATTTCTCGGTTTAACATACACACTCACCTCGGACCCTTCAAGGTTCAACACGTAGCACAACTAACATTAACCGTATTCAGTACAAAAAAAAAGTAAATAAGCTACATTAAATGAAATACAAGATTCACAACACTCTGAAAAAAATTTCAAAATATAATTTAGACAAAAATTAAATCCCGGGATTGGAAAAAACCACCGGGATCCCGGGGCTGCAAACCGTAAGTAAAACATTACATAATGCAAAATGGCAACTCTAATTAGTTCATGCTGCTAATCGTTTGATGAAGAAAGCTTTAACTCAAATTTAGCTGGGTCTGGATTAACGTCGCTCTATGGCAACACTTTTGAGTTCCTGGTCATAGATCTCGTAATTTTGAGCCACAGTTCTAAAATTTCCTCCTTTTAACTTTCACATCATGCCATGATAGGAATCAATATGTAGCAACCCTTAACATGTTTTTGTTGAGTACTGAGGTTGCTAAGTGGTCAAGGTCACGAGCACGGGGCCAACTTTGTTTCTATCAAGCCCTGATACCAAAGAAAACTCGCTGTGTAGAGGGGTCGATGTACGTTAAAGTCCTCACGTTAGCGTGCCATGGAAGTTTGGAGTGTGGGGGTACCCAATCACTTTCATTTTCCTCGTCACTTGATCGAGGCTGAAAATTATGAGGTTCATGGCTAGTTGTCCTAATGTAACTTCAAAATAGAATTTTAATAGAATAAAAAGGTGTAGCCGCATTTGAATTAAACATTATTGGCCACAAACTCGTGTTCTGATTTCTGTAAGGTGATATAAGGGGGGGACTGTGCTATATACTGAAAAAACATGTTATTATACTTTCATAATTAAAAGATTTATATCTGTATTAAAATTTTTCTTGAGTAATGCGTATTTATATGAATTAAGCAATATTTTCTTCATCATCACTAAGTACTATTAACTGAATTTGTTTTCTTTATGGCAAGATATCCGTATTTTCTGAGTATTTTTTGCACTGTCTTGATCCATGTTCTACATTTGAAAAAAAAATCTGTTAATTTAGATTAATTGATTTCATGTAAAAAATCTTTATAAATTTCCTGATATGCTAAGCACTTATAAAACTCACCTTTCAACTAAAAGATTTTCTTTAAGAAATATGACTAACTGTTCTGCTAAGCCTTGACCTTTCCTTTTCCTTTGTGAAGTGAACCTTTTAACTTTTTCGTTTCTACCAGAGCTGTCATCTTCTGAGTTATCAAGGGTTCCAGATATCATTTGAACCAAACCTGTTTCATCAATTTTTTTCTTCAACGAGTAACTGAATACCTTGTGTAATCATTCCGTCAAAACCGCTCCCACCTAGATACTCAGCAGGAAATAGAATGCATCAATTCTATCTCGATCAAATTTTCACTTTCAGTTGAGTTCGGCCATTTTTTTTTTTTTTTTTTTTTTTTTTTTTTTTTTGAGCAACCATTCAATGTCGTTGGTTTTATTTCTCTGGTGGAGGAGTTTATTAGATTAATGCAATACAGAACTGTGAAGAGTTTCACTTCTTGACGTGCATAAATTCATCATCGATTTGGTTCATAATCCGTTGTAATAATCAGTTTTCAATGCAGATATAATTATTTGATCTAATGGTTAAAGCAAAGCAGTTTTATTTTGGAGGTAAAAAAATCATTTTCATATTTGGGTTATTTAAATCTTGGGGATGGGGCTGGGTACATTAGTCAATATAAGTAGAACAATAAAATCGAAATTTTTCTGTTTTAAGTAGTTCTTTACGATCGAAACAGTATAAAAAAAAACCCAAAGTAGTCCCCCAAACTTTATTTGCTGCCCAGTATATGGGTAAATTACTCTTGTTTAGATTTTTCAATGCACGAAGATTGAGAGATTAATAAAAAAGGTTTTACCATGTGATTACCTGACTTATTACTGAGCATAAATACTGTTACACGTTCTTTTGGTACGAAGAAACTTGACGCAAATTTTTCATCTTTAGAAATATAGTAAACTACTTTTAACACGAAAACGTTTAAGACGAAACATTGGTAAACACGAAGTAACACAACGTCCCGACAAACTACTAAGTATTTTCACGCACATTTTTTTTCTCTCAACACGAAACGAAAATCGCTTTTCACGAAAATCTCTTCCGGGATTGAACAAAAGACCTAAAACACCAGTCGCACATCCGAGATTTAAGAGGGGTGTGAAATAAAAGAGAAGTGGTTTCACATTTTTCGTAGAAAGGAGGCTTACTTTAAATACCCTCGGAATAGCCTGTAACACGAGCCAGTTTTGTTCATCTAAGCTACTTCCACCCTCCACCCCTACAAGCGATACTGTATTATTCGTATGTTTCTGTATAATTGGGCAGTTCTACTGAATCATCTGAAGAATTCGTTGCAGTAGAGGACGATAATGCGTGTACAACCCCAATTATGGTAGACTAAGACAATTTGGAGTTTGTCCAAACTTCAAAAATATCACTGAGACTCCGACGACGAAAATGAAATGTATAATGCAGCATGCGTTTCCACGTCCTCTGAAATGAGGAACATCATAAAAAGTATGCGCAGTTATTTAAACGTACATTTCAGTGGTGAAATGAATAACAAAATGGTCGACATCGAACAATTTCTTGACAATTTGATGCTCAAAAAGACAATGCAAAGAAAAATATTAGATTACAAAAGCTCAATAAAAGTTTTGTTTTTCAAAAATTTGAAAGTTTTGTATTTTTTCATTAATTTTTACTAAATACATGCTATATACATATTTAAGTTTGTCTTATCTACTCTAATAAACTTAATTTTGTTGAATATGTGTTTTTTTTTCAATAAATTTTAACACAAAATTCTTTTAACACGAAAAATTATCTCAGTTTCGTGTTAAGTGATTTTCGTTCTATATGTCCTCTTGGGCATTTTCCTCATCAGTGAGCAGTCTCGCCGTCATTAAAATCCTGGAATGTTGAATATCCATCCTCTTTTCTAATTCTTTTTAATTTCATTGGATTTATTTCGGTAGTTTCCTTATCAGCTTATTCACCTTCTATTTTTAGATTTTAATGTGAAAGACACACACACTTAAAATTTTAAAAAGTGTCCTGAAGTATTAATAGTTCAGAAAATTCTACAGGAAAATGTGATAGTGCGTACGTGATTGGATAAATGTTAAATGAGGTTAATGAAAAACTAAATGTTTTATCACACGTTTATTAAGCTGTTGAAAGTGGATTTTGCTAATTTCAAATTAGCTTACTTTTAATAATTTTTATAACGTTTCATGTTGTATAGGGGTTTTATCCAATTCTAGAAATGTATCATAATAAATCCGTGCTATAAAAGTTCCGTGTTATACTGAGGTATTCCCATTTCTCAAACCGTGTCAACTAATAACAGTCTAACTCAGTAACTTAACTAGAAACGCAACGTTATGTCAAAATTTCAGAGGGTATTCAGTACTTTCGGAGATTTGGGGCTTTAACAAACAAAAATTTACATTTTTATTCATATAGATTTGAAACTTTTTGAAGCTGTTATCTGAAAAATCGAGGATTGGAAAAAGTTTCCGATATCATCAAAACATTTGAAGAGTGTCACTTTTTATCACTTTCAATTCTTTTTTTTTTTTTGAATTCGTAATTGCCCTTAATGGTTTCAATTCCATTGAAATTGATGAATTTAAATACAATGTTAAATATTTTACGATAATTGGAAGACAGATGGAAAAATACTTAATTATAAAAGCGAAAAATAAAATAATAAAAAAACAGTTTAAACAAAAATGAAATTGTTAAAATTGCGAACAGAAATAAATTAAAATAATAAATGCTCAAACACTTGTAGCTACTGTAAGTTCCAAAGGAACTTCGGCAGAATACTAATTTTCAAAGAAATATAAGTATTTCAACCCTTGTGCATATGTATACACTCTATAACAAAACAAACAAAAAGCGACGCACCGAGAAGAAGTTGTCCGATTGCAATAAAAATTGAAGGATGTTGCGAATATAACTGGAAAAACAAACGATTTTAAAACTTCCTAAGAATTGAATGATTATTTCAGAGTTTGGTCGCTACAAAGGGAGGAAGTCAGTAAGGCGTTGGTCCAGGGCCGATTTAAGCTCATTTTGGGCCCTGGGCATAGAAAATCTACAGACTCTTTTGGCACAAGTGGATCGAAATTTGTAACCAGAAAATCTGGTTAAGTCCAACCTTTCCGGGTCCTTAACGCCCCAAGCATCTAATGTATAAACCGGCACTGCGTTGGTCCCCCTGTGACGTAGATGCAATCAGTCACCTAGCGTGGCATAGACTAATAAAGTTCCCGGATGGTGTCTTGCGGAATTATGTTCCGAATAGTCTCCAGTTTGAGCTAAGTCATCAATATTCCGGGATGGTTATAATAGCCTTTCCATCACGTCCCAAATGTGCTCTATGGGAAAGAGATCAGGCGATCTAGCTGGCGAAGGAAGCGTAGAACATGCTTGAAGACAATTCATAGCAACACGTGTCGTGTGCGGCTGGACATTATCGTGTTGAAAAATAAGTCCTGAGTGTCGCAAAAGGAAGAGGAACACAATCAGTTGTAGGTTATCGTCAACGCACAGTTGTGCGATCAGTGTGCCAGAAATGGCAACCAAAGGGACCCAACTATCAAAGAAGATGGTACCCCAGATCATAACGTCCTATTGTGGGCCTGTGTGGCGAGCGATTGTCAGGGCCCTACGTTACCCTCAGACGTCTGCGGTTGTCGTCAGGACACGGATAGAAACAGGATTCGTCACTAGAGACTATATGTCTCCAGTCAGCACAGTTTTACTTTGATCGAGCCCACACATTACCACTGCAATCGGACTTGACGGTGTACAGACGCGAGAGGTAAGCGGCGTATTGCGTGGTGCGTAAAATCCGCTCTCTCAGTCGTCTGGAGTGCCAAGTTGGACACATGTGTTCAGGTTACACGGTGAATAGTACATACGGTAAATTAGGTGCTGTGACAGCTCCTCTGACAATCTATATGGCTCTTTTGTGGCCCTCGGTCAACCACTGCCGTTCTGATACTGATATCTGCCATTGTTGATCCACTTTTGTCAGCATCATCTAAGCGCTGCATCGTTTCGACCCAGATGACGAGCGATACTTCGATTTGTCCAAACAGCTTCTTTCAATCCGCTCGAACGACCTCTTTCAAACTCTGACATCTGCTCGTATTGTGCACGAAAACTTCGGTGAGGCATTGATACAGCTGTCGTAAGATTCGCAGTCGAAATACAACAGAAATTTTGACCATTAAATTAAGAATCATTCCTTATATAGACCTGCCGAATGTGCAATTCCGATACGCTGAGCTCCCGCTATTCGTTCATTGGATACCAAATTTTAATTATTAGCATGTTCGATCCAAATGTATTTGCGTGCGAAATTTCGTTACAATTGGGTTACTCCTTGGTGTGTCAATTGTTTTTTGTTGTTATAGGGTATGTTTAGCAACATTTTTAAATGTATCCAATGCTCTAGTTCTTCTCTCAACTGCTTGATAAAATAATTTCATAAATAACACAACACTTCATTTCAAAAATAGTAATGAATAGAGATATACGAATACAGGTATTTTTGAATATTACCTTTGCAAAATATCTTTGCTTTTAATTTTAGTTTTTTGAACGAAAATTCAAAAGTGCGCGAAAATTTTAAGAGTGTTTTACATTTATAAGATAAGTATGTAATGGGAGGAAGGGGTCCGAAATTCCGAACCGAAAATGTTCGGTACGGAAGGGGGGGGGGTAACTTAACATTTCTAATAGAAATTGCTTTTACTACTCGAATATATCCCAGGAATGTGTAACCTATTAAATGGAATTTTGTAAGCGCAATTTTTTTCTTTTAAATTATTTAAATCATATATTTATATTCAAAGTTTGATGTAACTGTGGTGATAACCTTTTTCAAAATTCAGAACTATTTTTAAACTGAATTTATTATAGCTATAAATAACTTTTTAAGCGCATAAAAATGATAATTGTTATAACGCTGCTTTTAAATAATCGACCGAGAACATTTTTAGGTTTATCAATTTTTTCTTTTCTTTATGCCATAGAAGAGAAGAAATAGCAAGAAAGAAGTCGATAAGAAAAGAGAGATCCAATTTAACGGTTAAAATATTACCTCTGAGATGCTCTCAAATTTCCGGATTCGGGTAAAGTATCAAGATACCCAGTTCGTCGCACTTTTTTTTTTTGATGGTTGCCTTTCAAGGTCTAGTAATTAGTATTCAAAAGTCTGTAAAAGTTAGGGGGATTGATAATAATTTAGAAAGTAATTTGTAGGATTTCATTTCAAACTTTTCATTTTAGCCGAAATGTTTTTTAAGACTTTTTTAGTTCAAAAAACATTCGTTGGGGAAAGATGGAGAGTTTTCAGCAGTGGCGTAGCTAGGTATCCAAAGGCCCTGGTGCAAAAAAAAAGGGGGGGGGGAATGAGGGCCTATTTTGGTTGGGTTTCATTAGGTAAAAATATAGGAATATTTTAAATATATAAGGCTACTTTAACATCAGCTCTTTATCGTGCTCTGCAGAACATAGAAAAACAAAAATGTGTGTGTGTGCGTACTACCAACATATATGTGTATAAGTTTCATTATTAATAGAAATACTTAGACCAGAAGTACTCGCAAAAGGCTGACTAAGAAATTGGCAAATTTTGGGCAATTTTTGCTTACTATTTTCTTTCTTGTCGTTTCTTACAAAAAATATATATGAACAAAAAAATAAAATACTATATTAATTTAATTATTTAAAAAAAACCTGTGCAAAAGAACAGAGGAGAGGGGACGGGGAAAATTACATCAGTCTATCGCAGATGCAAGTAGATTGTGAATTATTGAAACAGAAAGCTGGCTTATTACGAATTATATTGCTTTTAAAAATAATGGAATTGCTTTCCATGTAAATTTTTTTTAAATGTGTAATGCTTGTCGGTTCCTGCTTCCCTCTGATCCCCCTTGTTTACCCTCGGACCTGGCTAGATATGTGGGAGGAACTGAATAATCAGTAGACATGATTCACTCTAATTATTTTATTGTCACCAAAATATCAAGCAAGCACAATAATAATCTAATTAAGATAAAAGATCAGATAGCAGAGCGCGGAGGTGAGACTCGTCAGCTTGGGGATTATAATACGGACCCTCAACTGATTTCACGATAACTCATACGAGCTCAATATAAACTACGTCGCGCACTAATACGCTAAACTTCTATTTGAACAAGGATCCCGATACCTGTACTTTTATGAAGTTGAGCCCTCCAGTCGAGGCCTTGAATACGATCCGTATCCGGATTTAATCACCGTCGAGTGATACTCTTAGACTTCTTCAATTGATAAACTCCGATTTGCAATTAATAATTTCACAATCCTTAACTCGCCAACCAACTCCTAAAACTCGCGAATACAGAAATTATATAATATACTTAATTTGCATAATCACTCTTTCTTCCCTCGGTGAAAGATGGTTGATAATATTATTTCCCCAGAAAAATCCCCAAGGGGTTAGTTATAGACGCGTATAGATCCGTCACAAATGTATTAATAAATATGTCAAGATTTTTCGTGGAACTTGAAGCTCATTTTCAAGTAACAGTTTACAAAAAGTTTAAAAAAAAAAAAAAATTGAAAAATATAAACTTTTTATTAAGTTAATTTCACAACACTGTACAAACAACGGAAAGAATTTAGGGGAATTCCCTACAAGTTCGAAATTACTTTCAATTGAGTTGCCATGATTATAGTTGTGTTGCAACCTTTTGTATTTATATCTTAAATGTGGGAGAAATTATCTCAAGTTCGGTTTGTTTGGTGGTTAGGGTCCGAAGGACCCCTGAGCTTGAGGTCCCCGGTGCACAGCACCCTCTAGCCCATTGGTAACTGCGTCACTGGTTTTTAGATTAATATTTTAACGACGTAGGGGGTACATATCCAGAACGTATGTTGCATTTTTTTTTGTTTTAATTATTTCGCTTAAAAATTTCAATAAATTAAAAAAATAAACTAAGTTGAAACTTTATATGATCAGAATTTTTTTTTAATGTTTAAAGTTTCTAATTCTTAAAACTTTTTGAAAAAGGCAATTTTGTTTAGTTTTAAAGAATTAATCTTGACAATTGTTATCTTTAACAGGTTTTATAGGTAAATATATAGATTCAAAAATTTGACAGTGCATTTTTTTTTACTAACAAATATGAAACAAAATTAATTTAAAATTGTCCTAAGACCAAAATTGATACCCCCCCCCCCATTTTAGATTTATTTCAGTTTTGAAAGTAGACGGGGAAAAAAATGTAATTACTAAGGAGAAATTACATTCAAATATAAAAATCATTCTTTTTTTTTAAAAAAAATAATTTTTTTAAGAATAGATTGCGAGGTATATCATTGAAATATAGAAAAGTGATGGTAAAACAAGATGTTCCAAGATGGAAAAGGAGTTTCGAGTTTTTGGAACTAATCAAAAATAGTGGTTAAGAACTACAGAAAGTTCAAACCCAAATTGAAGTTCAAATTTAAATTTCTGATTTAGATATTGTTTGAGTGAAATAAGTGATTTTTGGAAAGTTAAGATAAATCTTCGAGGGGTGAAGCGAGAGAGAGAGAGAGAGAATTGTTTTAGTTACCAAGACAATATATACAGCAGGACTACCCTTTTATGAGCCTCTATTTCTTAAGTATCTCTATTTTGCGAATTTTTTCTTGGACCCAAGAACATTTTATAATTTACGAGATAAATCTCTATTTCACGAATTTGCCACATAATTAATGTTTTTCGCGATTTAGCGACTTCGCTAAATAGAAGTCTGGCTATATGTAAATATCCACACAGCAAACTTTGCAAATGCTTGGTGAGCGCGTATGCGTTAGAGTGAGTGAGTGAATATTAACGTCGCACTATTCAGCTACACGAGGGCTTTAGCGACGGACCTCGTCCTTTTGAACCCTGGTCAAATGACGAGAACGACATCTGAACTGGCATTCCCCTCTCCGAACTTCCCCACCTTACCAACGGGAGGACGTTTGGGCCTCGACATATTTAATGTGGTCTTCAACAGTATCAGGCTCGAACTCATGACATGCCAGTCACGAGTCCGTTACTTGGACCACTAGAATACCGCTACCTCCTTGTCGTGTATTGGTTGCGTATTCAGTTTTCAAATATCAGTCCTTAATTTTCGTTTTAAACATTTATTATAACGACACACAACACACAAACAATTAAATATAAATTAAAAACTACTATTTTGTGGGTAGACACACCTACCGAATTCGGGGTTCCGTTATCGGCCAAAGTTTTTACAGACTGATTGAATCCCCCATCGGTTAGGGAATGTTCACACATATTTCCCTTTAGGGATTACTGAGAAGCAAGCCACGACACTCCTGATGCGTTAGAACTGTTACTGAAGAGTTTTCAAGAATCATGATTTATAATTTCATAGCTTGCCTGATTATTCAATAAAAATATGAAGCGGGAATCTTTTTCCATAAAAGAAAAAAAATATAATTCATGAAAGAAATAAAAGAAAAATACATTACATTTTTTTCTTTCTAAGTGAGCGTGGTAGACCAAATTTGATTACCATAAGAACCAAATTTCATGTGTAACTTTGACTCAAATTGTGATTTCATTTTAAATAAAATAATCGTTGAAATAGAGTTTTTTATGACTTCGAATGACTTTTTTGTGTTTTTAAACCTGAAAGTGTCACGACATTTACATTTGCTAACAAAGTAAGGTATATCAACCAGATTACTATCTTCATCATTTCACAATGGGTAAAAACTAGTAGTCCTTTGCTAGTAATACATAATACTGATGTAGGTTTAAAAATCAGGAAAGTATAAATTTAAGTAATCACCTAAACTTTGTTTTAATTCGACCACACTTTTATGCATATTAATGGCGTTGTGAAGTTAGTCACTGTAGTAAGCAAATTATTACTGTTAGTGAATTTAGCTAAGGTAAAGGGAAAGGTCCTTTAAAAGAGCAGAAAAGGATTGCATAAATTTATGGGTTTGATTCATCTAAAATTATGTAAAAAACTAACGTAAAAAAGAAAAGAAACTCAATCAAAATTTAGAAGAATATATATAGAACAATTAAAACTCAACTTTTATATGAACAGTGTTCTAAATCCACAAATACTATTTTCTTGTAGGTTAAGATTTTCTTTCTAAAAGGTGATTAAGAATATTTTGATTCGTTCCTCATTTTTATAACAAAGGTAAATAGTAAAGCTCTTTGAACTTGATTATATTTATAGTTCAACGCATCATATGTGTAAATCATCCCGTACCGAAAGTAGATGGCTTTAGTTTTGTTATTTTACGTATAGTATTCTAATACAATTTAAGTTTTAATATAGACAAGGATAATTATATATATAAGGATAATTATATAAATATATTTAAGTACTGTATTTGTTTTCAATAACTATTAGAAATATTTTCAATTCAAAGAAATCCCTTTCGATGAAAAAACATAATCTTCGAATCAAGAAAAATTAATGAATGTAAATCTCACCAATGTGACACATGCTGACGAGAAAAGAGTTTGTGACAATAGAATTAAATAATATAATTAAAGAAAAAAATCAGTATAATCTACACTTGGAGAAGCGGTCATTTGATATGAGTAAATAATTTAATTTTGGACATCCATGTTCAAGTACTAAACATTTCGAAAGTCTGATCAATATAAAAAGGCTATTCAAAAGGTTACTTTTCAGTAAAAAAGGTTACTTTTTATAAAATACAATGTTATATAAGTCAGGATTATAAATAAAAATGTACAGGTACGCAATAAAAAGCTGAGAGAAATTTTACTTTCTTACAACAAAATGATTGATTGTATGGAATGCTTGGACTAAATAAGTAAAACTTATATAATCTTTTAGAATAAACGGGAAAGAAAAATGCCGGTTAGAAAAAATTGTAGAAATAGTACAAAAAAAAAAAGTCATGAGCTGATTGAAAAAAGAAGCGATTTATCAAGGAAAACCTTTTCTACTGATGAAAAAAAGCTACAGACAACATGGCGTGATACCATTTTCCAATTGCGCAGGTGTTTTGCTTACATTGGAAAAAATCCTTATGACGTGAAGTAAAATGTAAAAGAAAAGAAAAATGGCACTGAGAGAAAAGAAGTTTTTTTAATAAAAGGGATTTTCTTTAACTTACCGGAAATTATCATTCCATTGACGTCGCTTATGGAATGATTAAGTTTAAATAATCCCAAATTAAGACACTATATGAATAATAATTATTAGGTGCTGATTAAAAAAAATGTGATTTAAAGCCGCAGAATGCATCGATTTAGTAATAGAATTAGTAATTTCATTTGTGAAATTTAATATATTTGTGTGAACTGTATTACAATTACTACAGACTTCTATGAAGATTTATTACGAACTATTTATTAATAAATACTCACTATAAAGCACTGGTATACGACTACTTGCGACAACATTTTTTTGAAAAAATGGAGATATGAGGATTTTTTTTTGTTATTTTTAGATTTCTTTAGTACATTTTAAGAAAAATATGCTAAAATTAGGAAGAGAAAAAGAAATTATTATTACTAAAAAGGGAAAAAAACTGGCAAAAATTTACAAAAAATAGCTAAACGTGGCCCATTCTTTACCAAAAGTTTATCAATAAACTTTCAATTTTTCAATTCTGATGTGTTGCCATGCTATTCATTTTTGAAATGACCTTCAGGATAAGAGATATTTTAATTTTTACAAAAATTAGATCACTTAACCTTAGTTATTATATGAAATTGCAAAAAAAAACAGTGATTATATTAACATAGAGGACTGTAATTTTGATAATAAAACAGTGATTGTAAAATCTGAAGGTTAAAACACTCCTACTGTTATACAGAACATACACAAAAAATTTTGGGTTTTTTGTTTCAAAACGTTTTTAGCAATCACTGCCCCCGTTTGAACATTTAAAAAAAAACACATTTCGAGTAAAACGTGTAAAGTATGACATCTTGCTTAAAGTAATGGCATCTGCTTTTACTAAAACACTTATAGTTTTTGTTCTAGGGAACGGAAAATAATAAACTTGGTATTTTTATAAAGCTAATAAGAGGGTGTATAAAATAAAATCGCAAAAAAGTTGTCAATTTTTGGCAACTTTCACAATTTTAGGGTAGTCGGATACTTTAATTTAAAGCTGTATTTATTTCTGAGTTTTAAATACTGGAAATGTGAAAGTTATTTTGCAGATTTTATATAATTAATTACTCTTTCGCACACATTTTCTTTCATCTATCATAAAACCAAACTACATATGGAACAAAAAGTACTATTAAAACCAACAGTTTCAGGAGAAAGATGCATAACTTAAGGCTAAACATTATTATTATTATTATTATTATTATTGCATTTTTTTGTAGACTATATCATAACAAAGCTCTTGCCACCAAATTTTAAATCAGTTAACAAATGAGTTCTGAAGGTATTTGAAGTTTACTGAGATACGGTTTTGGTTTCGGTTTCATTTTAAAGCATTTTCCCCTCTTAAAATGAATTAATTAAAAATATTTTTGAGCACAATCAGCTCTTTTTCGTTACTAAAATCATTTCTGCTTGATTATGTTTTGAGTTTTTTGGCTTATAATTTATAAATTAAGGTTGGTTTGAAGGCCAATTTTTGCTTTAAAAATAGTTTATATATAACTAAAAACTTTATTTTTAACCTTTTCCTGTAGTAAAAATGCCAAGGCCAAAACGTTCTCAGGTTGCCGTGACAGACAATATTTTGAAGAGATGGAATATTACTAAAAATGAAGCATCTAAAAATCAGTCCCTCAATTGATACTGCAATTAGACTTCAGAATACAAGTATTCTGAATTCAAGTATTGCAGATAAAACTGAATATTTCCTTGATTACCAAAAACTACATTATACTAAACATATTATAGTACTAAATTTTAGTATTTTAAAATCGTACAACAAGAGAGTTAATACTTCCTAAACTGCCCCGATTTAAAACTGAAGACAACTAATTTTTTTGACTAAACCTGTCTATTTTTAGCTTAAGTTAGTATTATTATAATTTTGTACTTATAAATGCTTTGTGTTTCAAACCTTTATGAAAATATTAGGTTAAAATTAAGCTGAATAAACTGTCGTCGTAACAAATGCTATCAATATTATCCAAAAATGTATTTTGAATTAAAAAAAATTATTCTCAGTCATATTTAATTAAAACAGTGTTTTAATGTAGAACACTTCATTGGAAAATAAAATATTAAATATTAGAGCTTTAGGGCATTATGTTTTATGATTCACAAACTTTAAATGCGTTTTTCTCAGACTTTCGATTTTGAAGGTTTAAGTGTTTTCTACTCCCTAAGGCTTTTTCTATTCAAGATAGAGCCTTGAAATTTTTTGTATATACTCCCACACGTATGTTTTATAAAATTTAGTATAGATTTAAGGCTGAGATCTCTAGTTATTTTTTTTAAAAATGCTAAAGTTATTATTTAATAATTTTTCGTGTTTTTTCGAGGTTTAGCTAGAAAAATAATTATTAAAAATAAATAAGGGAATCGATTTTCAAATCCATACTAACTTTTGTTCGCAATAATCTAAAAAACACAAATAACTGTGTATCTTTATGATAATAAGATAATTTAATTATGATTCTTTATAAAACTTTGGAAATATATTTTTAGCAATTAAACTTCATTTTGTTACTCTGAGTTTTAGAATTGATTAATCTCAAGTGTGGATTATATATATATATATATAAAAGACTGAAACTTGATAACTTTTTCTTATGTGATCTATATATTTTTTGATGGTCCATACATATATGGTATCCAAAATATTATTAAAAAGTAAATACTATGTAAAATACTAAAGCAGGCGGTGGTGGGGTAAAGTCGAACTGTTATGGATCAAAGTGCCATTTTTTATAAAGGAATGTTTAATGAGGTATAGATGTGACGTCAAATAATTTTGACGTGATATTATTGGGAAAATAATAAAACTAAATACTAACAACTCAAAACTCTTTATTTACTGGGAAATAATAGATTTTTTGCACTGTATAATAGTAAACATTTTAGTAATTCAGATTAATCTTAATGAGTCTTTAATGTAATTCATCTCTGAATATAATTACTCGTAGGCATATCTAGATAAAAATATGGTTAAAATAGAATGAGCCAGTTTCTTCTAACAGTGTCTGGAATCGAGTTTCATGTTTCCAAAATTTCTTGCTGGCATTGTTATTTATATTGCTTGTTAATTTTTCTGTTTCTATCAATTTCAACTTTATCCTTGTTTCAATAAATTTTTGAATCCATATTGAACTATAGACTGAAAATCAATCAGTTGTATTTGAAATTCTTCAATTTCTGATCAATTGAATTTGGACAAGTTCATTTTATCAAATGAAATCATATCAGGGTACATAATAAACTTGAGCGTTTCCAATAATTCTTTGAACTGAGAAAACTCGCAGAAAATTCCTTAATTGAAGAGTCAATTACAGAAATAAATTCTCCAATATCATTTTCTTCATCTAGTTTCTCAAGTACATCTAAATCTTTGATTTTTTTTTTCTTCATGTTTGGGAAGTACTTGTATAAAAGTTTCTTGTAATAATATCGTTTCTGAAAATAAGCAGTTTCACGTCAAAAGTGCGAATGCCAGTAATTGTTTTATTTGTTCCTTGAAGTTTTACGTTCAATTCATTGAAATGTTGGCATATGTATGTGAAAAACATCAATTTTGAAAGCCACATAACATTCAACAACTGTGGGTATTGTTCAATTTCGGCAGAAACAGTCTGATTTCTTCCAAGCAGTCAGCAAATCTGAATTAAGCTCTAGAGCTCACCAGATAACTTTATTATACATTAGTAAGCCATTATACACCGAGTTGACTTTATTCCACAAAGCATCAAACTTTTGCTTACTTAAAGCCTGCGACAATATGAGGTTGGCTATTTTTGTGACTTACGCATTACATTATCAAGAGATGTTAAACCACTTGTAGCATACAAGGCTTATTGGTGGGTAATGAAATTACATTCAAGGGAATCGAATGTCCTTATGCTGTTTGAAATAAACTAATGAAACCATTTTTTTTTTTTTTTTTTGCCCACTATATTGGAGCACCATCAGTTATTACTGAAACAATTTTTTTAAATCAATTTCTTTCTCAGCGAGCAAATTTGTAATAGCCGTACAAATATCTGTGCCCTTTGTTGTTGTTAGCCACAAAGTTATCGCAACTTATTCCTCCTTAATGACGTTTCCTGCACAATATCGAGCAAAAACAGCTCAACGTGTAGATTAAGTGACGTTAGTACTTTCGTCAAGACATAGCAATATAAAAGAAGCGGAGTTAGTGCCATTTTTTGTTCATCTGTTACATTTTCCTGCCGGTTTTAAGATTGTTCCTTTTATTGTGTTTCTAGATAGAGAAATATCTAGGATGCGCTGAATTATCTTATCTTTATTATCAATATCATCAAAAATTGAGGACGCGCACGCTAACCAGGCCGCCTTCAAAAACTCCCCCTCTATGCCGAGTAACGACATATCAACCGAGTAACTTGCAGCGCTCGTATGACAATATTTGCTAACATATTTAATCATAGCGTCGACTGATTATTTCTGTCTTTTATTGTACTTGCAATTAATTCGTTTTGCTATGGTTCGCTTTTTTGACAAAGTTATTTGTTTCAAAATGCCGTTTTGCAGACGATGTTCTACATACCACTGTTCCAGAACATAAAACACACTTTGTCGCCTTTATAAATCATGTCATATTTCTCGGTCCAACAAGGTAGAAATTCTCTGGTGCATTTACTATTTTGCACTTTTTTTTCTCTTTTGCTTGAACTAGCCATGTTAAATAACAGTTAAAAATCACAAATATAACAGCATTGTAGCCCACGGCATAAATAAGGCAAGACAATAATACCCAAGTGTGCTCCTCGTCGCCCTGCGCACCACGACCGATCACTCGCATTTGTACTTCATCATAGTGAACTTAAAAGGGGAGGGCATGACTAAAGAAATTGATTTTGGAACGAGACTTGGAATAATAGTAGTACTCCTTTAGGGTGTTCAACTCTCAATGTATAGCGCCGAATGGCCAGTCAATTCGGAGAGAATAGCCTTCGAAATTCCTGCTTAGTTTTTATGCCTTGCCCCTAATTAAATTTTAATTATCTTCAGCGACGCTGTGGCGTTCTTGGTTGAGCGCCTGCTTTCTATACGGACGGATAGGGTTCGAATCACCTGATGGACTCCCCCCCCCAATTCATTCAATATTTAATAAATAAATTTATTTAATTTAAAAAATAATTAAATGAATTGGAGAAAAAAAGTTCATCGCGCGATTCGAACCCTATCCGTCCGCAAAAAAAGCAGGTGCTCAGCCAAGAACGCCACAGCGTCGCTGGAGATAACTAAAACTTAATTGTATAAAAACTAAGCACGAATTTCGAAGGCTATTTTCTCCGAATTGACTGGCCATTCGGTGCTAATACATTGAGAGTTGAACACCCTAAAGGAGTACTACCATTACACACACCAAGTCCCATCCCAAAATGAATTTCCTTAGTCGTGCCCATTCCTTGTTAGTTATTTTGAAAATAAAATTTTTACCGTTTTGATTGTACCCAAAATATTGTATCGTGTACCATCTATGGCATGCGGGCCATTTGTTCAGCATCCCTGTACTAAAGGATTTAAAGTTTTTTCCCAAGTTTTTTATGTACGAATATTTTTATTTGAAATTCAACATCTGACTAATAGTTTTTATTTCAACGGAATATGTACTTAACAACGAATCGTACATATTCCGTACGATTAAGTACAAAGAATGATATTTGAGGGCCATCTATATTATCAATTCATTATTACATAGCCAATAAAAACCCCATAAGTGTTTATTCCAAATAAAGAAAAGTAATAAAGTATGCCTGTTTTTCTATTTAAAAAAAGATATTGACAATTTTGGGGGAAAAAACATTCGTTTTATTTAACATAAAATCAATTATAGTTACTTATTTCTATGGAAAAAAAGAATTCTTTATTAGTCCCCGCGGCCATTTTTAAAGAATGAATAAAAGGCTTCCTAGAAGAATGTCTAGACATTTGATATAGTAGAAAAAAGGCCTTTCTCTTACATCTGAAAAAAAGAAACAAGGAAAGTTGACAGCGGAAAAGGAATCTTCGCCTATAACTTCCTAGAAATGTTTTTGAAGGTAATCTGAGTAATCTTTTACTTTCATTTCCACGTGTAAAATCTGTAACATTTTTCTCGGTCTTTTTCTGTGTGATCGTATATGTAGGTTTATTATTATCACGATGCTGCAAGTAAACTCTCAAA
>BMAO01013839.1:0-77086 GCA_019973975.1 Trichonephila clavata
TACAATTTTTTAAAAAATAATTATGTGATTCCACCAAGAACAAGTTACAGATATAAAAAAATTACAATTCCAAAATATTAATTTTTATTAGTCGGAAACAATAAATTTTATAGGAAATTGCAAGTGTACGAACACTTTTTGGGTTCACTGTATATACACAGAGATTAGATTTTGATTCATAACACAGATAGAACTAAATAATACATGTTCTGAAAATTTAAATTCAATATCTTAAAAATATTTTGTGTAGGATCAGCATCTGGTTTTTGTTAACTCCAATTCCAGTTTACTAATTATGCTATAACTTTGCTTCTAGATATCATAGAAACAAAAATAGAGTGTTTTTGGAATCTTAAATGTATAGTCTTTAAAATAAAAACACAAAAGTAATTTTTGAAAATTTTCACCAAAACTGCGAATTTTGGGTAGTCACATATCTTAATGAAATTTACTTGATTCATAATAAGTCACATTGTTGATTTTTTGGGCACTTGCTTATAGGCAAATAATAATTTAAGTATTCCTTTGCTACATTGGAATAGTTTTATTTTCATATTGAACTTTAAAATAGCTTGCATGTTTTGAAAAAGGCAAGCCTTCAAAATAATTTTTTGTTTTCAATTAGTAATCTTTTTAAGAGACTAATTTCTTGTAGATTTTAAAGAACTTTTCTAGCTTATTGGTAAACTTATGGAAAATGTCATAAAAGTTCTCATAAAGAAATTATTTCATTACATTTATTTTATGGTTCCTTTATTGTGACTATAGTGTTTTGTTTATTTGGATGAAAATAAATGAAGTATATATATCAGATTCTTTATATTTAACCCAATATAAATATATTTTATGCTTTTACTCATTAAAGAAAGGTAGAGAAAAATCATGTTTTTACCATAAAATCTGGCATATCATGTATACTATCGTATTACATGCACTTATACTTTCAAGTAGCAATTTTTAATTTTTATGTTTATTTGCTGAAAATGTGCACCCCCATTTTCATGAAGAAACCTGAGATGTATGCGAGTCATGCTCTTAAAGTTTGAAAGTCATTTATTCTAAGCTTTAGTAAAAAATAGTATACATCTAGAAGTGCAACCCTTTAAGTTCATAAGGAATGCCATTTCTTTTAAATAACCATTATTTTGATCTATGTAGAAATCTAATTTTTTTTCCTGTGCTCACATTTTTTAAAGCTCTTATTTTTATACCTGGTATATAACGTGCACGCATAAAATTCAATCTTATTTTTTGTGTTAAAAGTGTGCACCATACACCAGATTTTACGATACATATTACCACAACAATGCCAATGTTCAAGATAACGTGCCAAGTTGGTGACCCTGATTTTGCATGTGTCGTATGCGCCAGATTGACTACCATGTGTTGTATTACATATAATTTCACCAATATGGTTGCAATATTATGAAAGTACCAAAAATTAATACAGCTTGGGTACAAAAACTCCTGTATGCAGGTATGTTGTACACAAGTGAAAAAACATAAATCTTGGTACTTACGTATTATCACAACCAATTGGTGACATTATATGAAACAAAGCACCTGTTTGCCAATTCAGCACGTTCAACACACAGGAACTCGGTACTTGTGTATTTTTGCGACAATCGCTGACTCTAAATAACTCGCTGAGTTGGCCACCCCGATTTCCTATGTGTGGTACACACTGAATTGGCTGCCAGGTGCTTCATTTCATATAATATCGCTAATAGGTTGCAATAAGACGCAATTACCAATCAGGGTTGCCAACTTGGTGTGTTATTATTAGATTTGGCATTTGTTGTGATAATACGTAATTTGTTCAGTCTGACGTATTTGAAGCACAATTAATTTAAATTATAGTTTTAAGAAACATGCTTTTTTATCAAACTAAAAAGTAAGAAATAAATCTTAATATAAGAATAAAATGATTAACTAGAAAATTAATGTCATCGTGGTAAAGGCGTGGGGTCCTCTGTACTACATTTTTACACTAACTCTGCATTTTGGAATAGAACTAGTAAGAAATTATAACAATTGATATTGAGCACCCCACTCTTTTATATGCAGTTATTATTTTTCCAGTTTCAATTTTATTTTTTTCTGCTTTTTTCTTGGCATTTCTAAATACCTTTTGTTCTATTTCTTTAAATCCTGGCATTCATATTTTTCTAATTGGTTTTCTATAAAAAAAAGTACTTATGTTTTTGCTTCTTAATGTAATTCCTTTTTTGCCAGGAATAAGCCATTCTTTTAAATTATTGTCGTGTTGAGTTCTTAGTGGGAGACCATCATCATTGATTGAATACTATTGGATGCCAAAATTTTTGCAGCGATTTCAAAACCACTTCTAAAAGATGTTTAATGTGTAGTGTACTGATAGCAAATTAGTTCCTGTATATATTGTTCCAATGTGTGGTATTTTTTTAACTGTTGTTTTTATAAATGTGAAATTCAGGTAGACGTGCAATATTTATAAAAATTGTATTTTTTAAATCTTTTATCGAGTTTCTAAATTATGAATGCTTTATTTTTAATTTGCACTAATTTCATTTCTGCTTGTTAGTACAAATCTTGATTTTTAATGTTTCCACTCATAATTTGTTTTAAATTTTGATATAGCTCTGAATTTTTTTTATACATATTTTATGGATAAAATTAATCTATGAATTTCATACATTTTGCACTTTCTGCCAAAGACCATTGGTTTCACATTGTAGCCTTTGTCCTTATGTTCTAAATACTCATACAGGTATATCATATCACTACATGTGTTATGCTAAATTTTGTAGATAGTCATTTCGAAAACTATATAATTATGAACAACCTTTGTAAAAATTTTACTCTAATGAGAAAACTTTCAAAATTCCTTTCAGAACCAGCTATCTATAAATTCTGCAGTAAATAATTTAGATGACTCGCATATCCTAACATGTAATTTATTTGAAACAACACTGTTTGAAAGGCATTTTCACTCACATTTTGTAACTCAAAGACATGATTTGATAAAAAAAATTAAAAAGTTGTTTATTTATGTACTTTTACACACTTTCCTATATTTACAATAATAATTCAATATATATTACACTAAAACATAATCTGTTCTGCACAAATAAGGATGGAGTTGACTATAATATGGATTAGATAGTGTTTAAAAAAAATTTTCACAAATTTCACTTATATTCTTGTTTATTTTTTATGTATATATGTATGTGTACAAATTCCAGAATAAATATTTCAACAATATGATTTTGGTTTGTTTTATTTTTCTTGTTAACAGTGAAGAATTGAAAATAAAATGCTGTATAAAGTAGAAAAATGGCTAGATTATGATTCTGTTGCTCCTTGGGATGTTATTTTTTCTTTTAAATGGGTGCAGAAAACTTCTCTAAAAACTCTTTCCAGTTGGTTAAAAACTTGTTTATTTTAAATGTTTTTTAATGCAAAAATCTACTGTTTTAGTTGTTTTTACATTCTTCTAAGGACTGAAATTTTTAAGTATTTTAATTTAAAAAAACCATTAACTTAAAAACTATAATATTTGTTTTCTTTGGTGATAGGAGAGTGTAAAATCAGTTGATTTAACAAAAAACGATCTTAATTTTTAATATAGCAATGCATTTTCTTTATTTCCATGTGGATAGATGTTTCTATTTAAACAAAACAATTGATATAAAGAGTACTTACACACCTGGGCCTAATGAGTGTTAGTTTAGTCAAAAGGTTTTTTTCTTCAGGTTACATAATATGTAAAAAAGCTATTTCTTTCTGGCATTGTTTTGAAATTTTTACTTAGAAAAATTTGTTATTTATCATAATGTTTCCTAGATATTTCTAATAACTTATTATTGAAGGGCTGAATTTTTTTAAATAAAAGTTAATTTTCTGCTTGTATATGATTTTAAGGAAACAATATAATGCTTCTAGAGAAACATAAATATAAATAATGAATCAAATTGCTTCTGGAACTAGTTCAAAATGCATACACATTTGTTTAACTATTACATCGAATTCATTTTTGCAGTTTTCAAAGATTTATATTTGCGGTAAAAGTTCGAAGACATGCAGTTTGTGATCAAATAATAGTTGCATTTTTTTTTCTCGAAAAGTAATATTTTTGTTGATACTTGCGTATTGTCGCCACCGTATTGGCGACATTATATAAAACGAAGTACATGGTTGCTAATTCAGCGCGTAGGACACATGCGAAATCGTTACTGCCAATTTGGCGAGTTATCTTTAACTTAGGCACTTTCGCGATAATATGCGAGTACCTTTTTGTTACACACAATAAATGTAAAATGAATTTTGATTTCGAAGTTAAGTGTAAAAATTTCATGAAATGAAAATAAAATAATACGTAAGATGTAGAAAGTGAAAATTTACAACTCAGGTATCACATTTTTAAATCCCTTAAGATTTGGGTTAATAAATATTTTTCTGTTAAAAATTCATATTAGATCAACAGTACCGAAAATAAATGCTATTCATACTCATTTTATTGTTTTAACTCATATTTGATACATTAACAGATTCAAATATGAGTGCATTATATACTCATATCGATCTTTCATTCTCAAAAATTTGATCCCGTAACAGGTTCAAAAATGAGAATGTACTTGTGTCTCGATATGAGAATATCCGATTCTCAGATTTGAGTAAGCGTGCATCGGAGCTATTTTGAGAATGTGAAGTACTCAAAAGTGAGCTGTTTGCTCTCAGTTTTGAAGATCGTTTCTCGCAGTGTAAATGCGTCTAATTGGTATGGTAACATTACTAAACGCTTCCCCACCACAGGTCCGAGGTCCAAACCTCGGGCTGGGTAATGTCGACATAACCTTTCATCCCTTCAGTGGGTCACTAAATGAGTACCAAGCTTGTTTGGGAACTTAACACTGGGGGTTTCGCGTCAGACTGACCATCTGATCGGAGCATCTGCTCATGCACCTCAGGGCCCAAGGTCACGTATACTGAGTTTGGCACAGTAGACCTTGGCCCTCGTGGGCTGTTGTGCCACTAAGTAAAGTTAACATTACTAAAAGTCTACTACCCCTTTCAGGCTAATCTACAAGAATTGTTTCGCTAGGTTTTAGTATGTGGGGGGACTGCACATATTTGGGCCACAATCTCTTTATTTCCTCACTCTAATATTTTTAATGTCTTAGTATATTGTGATAATTATATTCATATTTTATGTACTCAAAAGGTTTTTTTTAATCAACTGCCCACATTTTGCAATAAAATTCATACATTTTAATTTATTAAAATAAGGTATTAAAATTTCAAATATTTTTTTTAATAAAAAATTTACTGATTTGTATGTAACATGTCTCCAAGCTATGCATTAGAATTTTAAATTAGTTCTTTGAATAAAAAAGGATATCAACACACACACTGAAATATATAACAGCAAAAAAAAATAACTTACATAATTATTAAAACAAAAATATTGGTGAATTAGAATTTGCTTTACGCTTCATCCACAATAAAGAACTGCTTTGAAAACTCTGTTACAATTAACTTGACACGAGTCTATTAGAGTGACAGAGTTGATTGATTATACTTTTGAAAACGTCGCCCTTCCGGTATAGTGGTTAGCAACGCTGACTGCTGTGCTGTAGGGACTGGGTTCAAAACCAGGAGAAGGCATATATGTTTGTAAATGTATAGTGCTTTTGCGGCATGGGGTACTCTAAATAGCCGTCGAGTTGCAAGTCCTTTCGTGTGGTTGGTGGAAGGAAAAGAGAGGTGGGGGAACCTAACCCTCCCTTGTTTGTTTTCCCTCAAAATTGGGGTGGAACCAAGCTAAATCGTACTATCACCTTCGTGGTGCTAACGACAGGCGTACATTTAGCCCCTAGCCATGATGAATTTTGTGGGCCTGGATCTGACTCATTCGAGATCAGGTGGTATAAGAAACAACAACACTTTCGAGAATAAATTTTTGATTTGTAATAGTTTTTCCATAGACATATGAAGCCTCTTAGACACATTTGAAGAAAGTTATATAAAATCATTAATTAGCAAATCTAATAGTTAGTCGAGGGATTAAATAAAAACCTATTAGAATTTTAATTTTCCTTTCGCTTTTTTTTGTTTGATTTCACTCTATTGAATTTTATAGATCGGAGAATTTTGACGTTGCCTTACAATGATCAAAAATGAAGCTAAATATGATTATCATGTAATGGGTGATTGATTCTTTATTAACGTCCCATTTTGGAGAAACGCTAGGACTAGTGGCGATAGACTACGTATTTTGATTTTCGGTCAAGTGACGAGGACGACACTTCAAGTGAAAATCCATGCTCCAAGCTTCCACACCAAGGCAGCGTGAGGTCTTTGAGCCTCGGAGAATTTAACGTCCATTAGTCTTTCTACACGTAGGTCTTCAGTAGTACCAGGACATGATTGAAATAACACAGTTCCCGAATTCGTAACCATGGCCACTCAGTTACCATTGCCACATGATTCTCACATAAGATACAGTCAAACTTCCACTGAATGAATTTCTATTTTAGAAATTTCTCTATTTATTGAACTTTTTCCTGGAGCCGTTTTAGTATTTTCTTCGTAAAATAATCTCCCAGTAGAGAAGTGCATTTGTATTTAAAGAGCTTTTTCTCTCGTGATTCTATTTATTTTCCTCTCTATTTTTTAAATGTTTCAGGACTTTTATCAAATTCTTCTCTCTTTTAGCATATATTACTGTGATCAGTGGCCTTGAACTGGTTTTACCAGATGCCTAATTCACCTAGAGCAATGAAACTGCCGTACTTTTTCTAACAAGAAACTCAAGTAAAATTAACTGATTTTATCAGTAATTTAATGTTAAGACGCTTGTGGTAGTGAATGTTTAAAATTACTGGTTATAAAATAATGTATGTTTAAAATTAGAAAATGTCGTTAAAAATGCATTAATTTTATGCAAAATTATTTTTTAAGGTTGAAAATACGTTTTTTTCCCCTTGCAGATTTCTTTTTGATGGGTATGACGTATAAAATGAATAGTTATTAATTTTCAAAAAAAGTGTGAATAATTACTTTCTTTAAATAATTTATAATGTTTTTGAATTTAATTTATATAATGTTTTTGATTTATGTGGCCTCTAAAGTATATTGAGAGATGAATCGCTAATGAATTAACGACTTTTTTTTCGGAATTTAACGATTTTATTAAATAGAGGTCCGACTGTGGATGTATAGCAATAAATATCATTATTTATTTTACAAATGCTGAACATTAGCGCCTAAGCCATTAGTCCATTGGCTCTCCAATACTTTTTAACAATATTTTCCTAATCAGAAGAGGGCAACACAATTGTTCAAGTTTTCTTAGATTATAAGGTGGTCGGAGTCACACAAGACACAGTCTGGGCAGTCCGTTACTCCAATTTTGTAGAGGCAATTACTCAAATAATCATGTCCAATCAGACCACTAAAGAACACCACCGCTGTTCTTCTTAGACTGGGTACAAATCTTTCTTCCTCCAGAATCATTTATTTTTTATCCATAGCGCGCTGAATATTAGTTTTAAAGTTTTTTCATAAGAGTCATATTAAAAGTCAATTATTCAAATGAAAAGAAACAGGTCGCTTGGAGTTCTCTTCTTAGCCTATGAATTAGCTCTTTTGTTGACCAAAATTTCACAATTAACAGGAATCCACCGGAAAGACATTTTATGTGCAAATGCCTTGAGCCAAATTTTACAATACAAGATTGTTTGAAGGTTATTTTGATTATTCCGAAGGGGGGTCTTGGAGCGCACATTTTGAATCTGTCAATATAACTGCCTTTACAAAAAGAGAGAGAGTGACTACAAATCGACAGTTATTAAATAACCACTACTGTTAGGATCACATAAAAGACAGCACTGATAAAAGCAAACATCGCTGAATTAACAATTTTGTTTTATGACTTGTGAATCTGGCATTTTTCATAAAAAAGTTAGTTCTAATGTAAAAATTCATGGATGATGTTTGGGTAAATAAACACTCATGTTTATAATATAATGAAAGGAGTATTTTCTTAAATTAAACTACTTTATGTTGAGTTTGTTACGTAGAAGTACGTCATTTAGTATTTAAAGCCTAACAGAGTTAAAGGAGTTTTCAATACTTTTTATAAAGTGAACTTTTTTAAAAATTTGTCAGAGATTTCGGTGAAATATTGGTTTGTCCTAACAACTACAATAGCTTCAACTTTATTATCAAAGACAACAGTAAAAGAGCCCATTGATAAGCAGAAACTAAAAAGTTTGCTATGGATACTACTCCAGAACAATGTGCTCTCTCTAACATAAAACTGTCGATGTAAATACGTATCATTTTATCCACAGCAACAAATAATAAGTTTATCTTCAATAATTATACAATCTACCAACAATTAAAGCCATACATGCCTATAACTGTCGAGAAAACAATGAAGTATTTACAAGCCTAATTCTTGAAAGTTGGGAGATCTCACAGAATTTAAGTAATTAATTTTTCTTCGATTTAATTTTAAAATTAATTTTGAAAAGCTTAAACAGCTTATAAAACTTTAATTGCTAAATATTACCTTTTTTACTTTTTGTGTCAAAGATTCTATGTACAAAGTGGAATCTGTTAAGCTGTATAATAATAACCAAGTGATTCTTCTGAGAATATTTTCAGATACTATAGTTTAGTATGAGATTTCAATGGATCGTGCTTTCAGCTCCCGATAGCGTCAAAAGATACCGTCCATTCAATTGTATTTTCCTTTGCACGGAAAACTGAAAATAAAGAAAGCACTGCTTCGAACTGAAACTGGAAAATATCGTTAGTTTTTGGCTGGAATGAAAACCAGAACTGAACCGAAAAAAAATACCGGTTTATTTCAGTTCGATATATCTTCTCTGTTACTGTAACTAACTTATCAATATTTTCTAATTTAATTTCAAACTTATAATTATCATCATAATATGTTGTGTGTGTATATTACTTCTCAATTTCCTGTTTTGATGTTTACTAGTATTTTTCTGTTTCACTTTCACATGAAAACACTTGTAGAAGGAAGATTTAACTCAGTTGAATGAATTAGATTCTTTTAAAGAAAAATATTAGTCTGAGTTATATTT
The DNA here is from genome assembly GCA_019973975.1 of Trichonephila clavata. Lineage (NCBI taxonomy): Eukaryota > Metazoa > Arthropoda > Arachnida > Araneae > Nephilidae > Trichonephila > Trichonephila clavata. Next base: position 9,099 of record BMAO01013839.1, read on the forward strand.
TTTGCATATCAACATGCGATCATCCACGGATGTTTGTATAGACAATTTAGATAGACAAACCAGAATCATGAACCTAGTTGTCAAATACGATTTTGATAATGGGTAACAATGCCAATGCCCGCCGTCCTCTTCTCACCACTCGTATCGTACATGCTGGTTATTTGTATTAATTAACCTAATGTACCAATTATAAAAAGAATAAAATCTTGTAAATTTTGATAGAATTACACTTTTAGTGCAAATAAGAATATAGATAAAATAAATTATTCATTCGAAACTAAACCGAAAACCGTTATTTATGACTTAATGAAAACCGGAACTGAACCGATATATTTTTTTAGTTGATTTGGAACGAAAACCGGAACTAAAAAAATACGTTTCGAAGCTTTAAAAGAAAGTTCAGATTATTTCGAAAATTTATATTAGTTCAAAATAAGAGTAATTCAGCAAAAAATCAATGTTCAGCATTAGGTGATTCTCTAATATATCATTTCCAGAATATTTTCAAGGATAAAAATATCCCATTACAAACATTTTCGGCTCTTAGCTTGTAAAATTCGAGAAATGTGTTGAAAAATCCCAACTATTTCACGAACTGTCGACACTTCATTGGAAGGAAGGAAACAATGCAGAGAAAATGCGTCACGGTACTTTTGATGTGAAAGCATTCAGTGATGCATATTTTTTTAAGTCGCCATTTTTTCGCGCTCTGTTAGAAACTTCTTATTTTTATGGTTATGTATGAAAAATTCACGTATTCTCTCTTTCTCGATAGTTATAGCTGAGATATATTTTGGTCTAAAATACATTCTATTTTTGCATGGTTGCTTTTTCCGTTTTCGTTTCAGGCTACTTTGAAGGCTTATAAGGTGGTTAAATCTATTATTGTGTCTTTATTTGCATTTTATTTTGTTCACTTATTAAAAATGTGCTCAAGAATTTACCAAATCTTATTTTTTAATTTCTGTTTAAGCTTTTTTTCTCGTCTGGGCCATTTTTAACGGAAGTTTTAATACGCTTTTGAAAAAAAAAAGCATAATTTATTATAAAGTATGAATTACCCGTGATTTCAACAATGTTTAACTATTTCCTAGTCCATTCTTAATCAAGTTGTTCAAAGTTCCACTATCAACTGAAATATATACGCTATTATATGGATTATGTATATCAAAATATGCATTAGGGTATTTTTAATTAGCCCTAGTTAAAATAATAGACTCAAAATTATCCATAATTTCTGAATTCTATAATCAACATTACTATGTAGAATATTTTAGGTAATTCCTCCCTTTGGAATTTTTGTTCCATGTTTAAAACTTTTTCAATCAATTTTTATTTTGTTCTTATTTATCTTTCTAGAATTCTCTTATTTATGATCTCAAAAGCTTCATGTAATTTTGATATTTGTATGCTGTTGCAATTATGTTGATGAAAGTCATCCAAATCAAATGGTGAATCAAATACTGATAGCCAGATACCACTGCTTTAATATGAAAATAAGGTCGCCATTTTCGTTTGCGTTTGGCTTTTGAGTTTCGATGTTTTGTTTCTAACTTCATTTTAAAAAATCTGAAGTTTTAAAGCTGGGATTATCAATTTTTTTTCTGTAATGAAGCAATAGTACTGAAACATGAATTCAAAGCCTGTAACAGAATTTATTTTATGATAGCAATATTTGTCGAACTTTGCAATATTAATTTTAAAAAACAAGGAAAGTAAAATGAACGTAATTGTTATGCAACAAGAGAAATTTTATCATAGCTGCCATGTCTTTAGAATTTATTTTTGGATTAATTCATGGCATCTATACTTGTGTGTATTCACTGTAACCTAATGTAAATACTAAGCAAAAGTTTTGTTTCTGTATTTTGGTAATTGTTAGTATTTTTTTGTGGAATAAACGTTTTTGATTCTTAAAATGGCTGGATATTTTATCGTTTTCAGAATCCATAATTATTTTTAATGTTATGATTTTTAAAAGCTATTTTGCCTTATTCAATTGCAGAACCATTACGCTGCTAGCGTAATAGAGTTATTTCTTTGCAAAAGGATTACGTAGTAATAGCAGCGTTACTTAGAATGTTTAACGATACGTTGCTTTCAAAATAGACTTTTCCCAATATGAGTAACTTTTAACGAACGCAGAAGGTATATTTTAGATATTATAGTTTCACAAAATATTCTCCATAGCATTTCCTGTTCCATAAGTATTTGAATTCTATTTCAAACCTAAGAGGATTTATAGATTTTATAATCAATGTTATATATATCTATGGTAATATTTCTTAAGTAAAGTGTAAAGAAAAAAATAACACTGAGAATTTATAAAGCACAACAATTTTTAAGCGGCATAAAACTGAGTAATTTGATTCAATTATATTGTTTAAAAAATTATGTTAAGCACATTAGGTAAACATTTTTTCTTAAGTAAAGTTTATGTATTCGCATGGCAATAATTTCAATCTTTCTGATTATAAAGTAATTCAAATTATCATACCTTACAGTTTTGTGCAAAAAAACGAATTATAAGCATTTTTTTCAATCGTAAATCAAAATTTTAATTTTCTAGCGGAAACACAATGTTGGAAAAAAGACATAATTGTTTACATATTACACACAGTTCACAGTTTTGTTGATATTCAGGTAACGTACATTGTGTTCCGTCTCATTAAGCAAGATATCTTGACTTTTCTGTCTAAAAAGAAATAAACTCCACTTTAAAAACATCACCAGTTACGCTAATCGAGGGTTAATCTTACAAAAAGAGAAATTAAATGGGAAAAAACGAAACTAAAATGCATGAAGAAATACTTATGCTTCCATTTTTTTCACAGAACTATAAAACACGATAGTTTAATTCATTTATTATCTGATAGATCGAAATGATTATTGTTCGTAACCTCTTACTTATGCACATATAATAAACTAAATAAAACGAAAATGGTAAACTCAGCATGGTTTTCAACGTATTGATCTTCACTCAAAGCTGTCAATATCTCTGAAAATATATGCCTCAAGGCTGAAGTTCCTTTAAACTCTTGAATGCGAATTTTAAAAAGCAAAGCCTGAATAAAGGCTTAAAATAATCTATGAACTTTTTGATTGAACTTTTAATCAGATGAATCAGTTTCTAATATAACTTCTAAATTCTAAAATGAATTATACATACTAAAGTTCAAAAAAAAATCTTAAATATGTCAAACAATAAATGCGTAGTAAAAGCACATCAAACATTTTCGTATGCATCACTTTTTCTCGATGAAACGGTTCATCGCTTCATGTATACTCCCGTTGTATTTTATTCTCTTGCGCATAGTTGGTACATCCCACCTTAACCTCTCTATCTACCGATGGTACTTATAAGTACTACTAACTTTAAAATTACATAGAATAATCCTTTTTACAAATACTCTGATGATACTTAGCAGGAATATTCTTTTAAATCCCCTCTTCCAAGATATAAGGTAGCACGGGTTCTATGATGAGTATTTTAGTGGGGAAGTCGAATAGTTTTATAGCAGAAGTTGCGTTTTCAGCTGACATTTTGATCGGATTGCGAGGATTATCATTTTCATTCCGAAAAAGTAGTTAATGTAAGTAGTAGTTCTTATTTTTTTTGTATGTTAATGAAGACCTAAAAAACGATTTGACTACTTATTTCAAGTGAACAGTGTATGTAGTTAATTTTACACTTGGATATCTTTAATTAATTAATTAGAGCTCTAACGGACTAAATATCTCCCATTTGAGTATTTTGTGTATGTATATCCCTTAATTTTCAATGTAGTAATTCAAAAAAAAAAATATTGCATGAAAAAACTGCAATAAATGGTAATGCGGTAGATAAAGGATTAACTTAAACCATTTCAATATTTTCAATAAATACTTCAACGACAGATTTTGAAGAAAAGAAAATACTGAATAACATTCTCGTGTATAAAATTAAATATTATCGTGCATACAAAAAAAATTATCTTTTCATACCTCAATGTGACCAATCTTGTAATAATAACTGTAATTGACTGTACCAAGCAGCAGAAGCGATCACTAATCTTCTATACAGATTAGGTGAGGAAAGAATGCGGTCACTATTAAGAAACTGTCCCTTTATTTTTTTTTGTCATGATACTTGCTGTCCTTACATAACCTAACTTAAATTAATAAATGATTGGCATACTAAAAAGGTAATTTCGTTTAACCCAACCCCTAATTTACAATTTTTAATTTAATCTTTAAATGTCCAATGATCTACATCAGTACATTTCCTTTACAAAATATAATTTTAAGAAACTGAAATATTAAATTGAATGTTATTATTAACGAAGTAATCCAAGTTTTGTGCTTTGTTTTTTTCTACTGTAAAAAAGTAAATATTCAAAATTTCTTTGAAGAATTAAGGAGACTATTTCCTTAAGAAATTTTATAACGCATTGAGAATTAGGGAAAATGTATGTATGATTTTTGGTCCCGGGAACTCTCTTTTGTTAATTAAGTTAAAATATACACATAAAAATAATAATAAATACTTTTTATTTCATAGCTAAAAGGTTCATTATTCATACTTATACATACATTACATATGTACCTACCACGTTGGCGTGTTCTTATAATAATGGAAGCATGTTAATTTGAAGAAGTTGAAATAGCTCATGAAGAAAGAAAAATATTCACTTTGAACTATTAAATAAGTATTGAACTGTAGAAGGCAGATCACTGATATCGCTCAAAACTTTGGTAATATTATGTTTGTAAACAGCGTACAAAAAAGTTATTAATCAAGACATGTATCTATTAGTCTAAAAACACTATCACAGATAATAAGCTCGCGGTAGATATAGAATAATAGAAGCTGTTTTACAATAATTCGCAATGAAACAACACCTAGTTCGTTTATTGACCGTTTACTGACTGCTTATTTCTGTATAACAAGTTGCGCTACACTATAACCAAAATGTCTTGGAATTTTGAACTACTCTGACATGATGAGGAACACCTGAGTTAGTATCCCACTCTCTACATCCACTCCACTCTGAAGACTTTGGTTCTCCGAAAGGATTCAGTTGATCCTCTATACATGATATTTCTTTATTCAAATCACACAGATCTCCACATTACACATATCAACCAAAGATCACGTGTCATAAAACGTATTTTAATACTACTTGGCTACCACCGGTCACTGACTGCCATATACAAACGGTCACAGACATCATGATCCCGCAAATTTATTTGAAATAAATTATGTATATTGTCTATTATTGCCGAACTTGCCGTTCGCCTTCTTGTTGAGCCTACTAATCTGCTTGCAGAAAGACCTTATAAATTTTGTCGTAGTTTGAATGTCATTTTTGTCACCTGAACAGGATACCTGGTTGGACAGAAGTTTACTACCAGTTACTCCTTATTTTGTGGTAAAGGTAACATTAGTTATTTTGAACTGATGTGTCTTTTAAATTGTGACGAATCTTTATCAATTTGAGACACGAGGTGGTGCTTCGTTCCCTTAACTTCTATAAAACTTTAAAGCTCAATAAAAATTAAAATCTCTTAATCGTTTCACATGATAGTCCTTGAAGAGAATGGGTCTTGAATCTACAACTCACCATCTGGGTACAAACAGCAAACTTCTTTATTAACTGGAATACTGATACTTAACACTTTCATCGCGGCAATAGCGTGCCTTTGTCCCACCCTCTGCGATAAGAGTGTGAGCCGCTCTCCGCAGCACTAAAATTTGGAAAAAACACAAATTCCTTCAAAATTTGTTTATTTTACGTTGAAAAATTATAGTCAATTGCAATCAATAACAATTCTCACCATAATGATTTATTTGCGGATCCTGAAAGACGAATTATCTCATACCTCGCGATGAAAGTGTTAAGGCAAACGATATGTTTTTTATAAAAAATTTGAATCAAGTTACCATTGCGAACAAAACATATAGGGTGTGCGAAAAATATGGCTGCACTTTCAAAAATGAATTAAAAATAAACAAAGATTTTCACTTAAGGTTCCTTACATTACATAAAGAAAAGATTAAAGTTTGTGTTTAATGAAATGCAAACTAGATGGCGCAACTTCCACGGTTTTCTACATTATCGTTTCTCAAAATGGCTTCACCACAAGCACAAGCATAAATTGCAGAAACTTTTAATCAGCAACACATGTACAGCGTAAATGGATCACAACTTCACTGGAGTTTGGAAGTGCGAAAAAGTTCCCAATGCGATGGATGTAAAGAAGTCCAACACCTATACCACCTAGATCTCTAGACATAACACCTTTGGATTTCTTGTAGGAATATGTGAAAACCATTGTTTAATAGTCTTCAATTAGAGACCCTGATGGAATGAAAAGACAAATTGCAGTGGTCATTCAGATTGTTGGTTTTTTGATGCTTCATAGAACGTGGCTAGAAATCTTGTATAAACTCTTGTGTTTTGCGCTCAACTATTAGTGCGTACATTGAAACCATGCAATAAAATATTGTAAAAAATCCTTTGGTATTTTCTCTATTGAACATAAAACCCGTAAGTGAATATCTTTTCTGGTTCATTTGTAACTTAATTTTGAAAGTGTGGCCATACTTTTAGGACATCCGGTATATTTTAGTAAATGCAATGAGTCATACTTTTATTTTCAGTATGAGAAACAACCAATGGATTCCATTCCCAGCTTGAGAAAATCATCCAGTTTCTCTAACAGTAACGTAGATCATTATCGAAGCTGGGAGGACGTTTGGGAATTGTGGAAAGATCCTTAATCTTCGTCGATGGGGCATTCGATAGGGTTTCACGTGACTAAAATCTTGAGAGCGTGCGGCCCTGGATGTCCGGAAGCCAGTTAGAACTTCCTGTCTCATCGACGGAGGAAAGGGCCAGTGTGATGTTGAAAGTCATCAGGTCACCGAATTCCTGCCAGACGGGATCTTTGCAAACGAGTCACCCATCCCAAAAAGGACGCCACTCGGTTTCTTTTCAAAAAGGCATTCCTTTGACCGTTTCCCCCCTATTTTCTCAGATAATGGTATTGAAAGTGCATTTGTAAACAATGTGATATACTGTCAAAAATATGTGTAATGTGAGGTGAAGTTACTGACTCGGTTAGTGGCTCACAATTTTTCGAGTATTGGGGTAAAATTTTCAAGTTGAAAACTGCTTAGAATTAAAATGAAAATTGGTCTAGATATTTTTGTAATAATGTTTGCTTCTTGACTGTTATTCCTGTGAGTTTAAATGCGTAAATATTTCAATAATTTATTTCTTCAAAAGGAACTTATGGATATGTTTCGTACTTGTAAAATTTTAAATTTCTAGTGATTGGATAAAAAACTAAGTAAAAGATAAAAAAAACTCAATACTATTATTTTATTTTACGATAATGAATTCATACGATTTAAAAAAAATAAAATCTACATAAAAGTTAAAAACTTTTTCATTGAAAAGTTCCTTTTCACTTCATTCTTCAAAATAACTTCTTGAGCATTCTAAAAGAGAGAGAGTTTAAAAACTATTAAAATAGAGCTTTGTTTTTAAAAGGGAATCTATCTGAAATGTATAAGTGGAAATAAGATTGGTTGGTATAATAAGTTTTTTTTTATTATTATTTCCTTTTCCAATATATATACATATATACTAAATTGCCATATAAGTATTATAGAGCGCAAAGCAATAAATATAAATATAATAAGACCAGTATAGGTTAAAAATATGACAACCTGAATAGTATAATAGTATATTCTTAATGTTAGGAACCAGAAAATATACTTTAAAGTCCAGTCAACCTTCCTCTATATTTGTCTATACCATTCGGTTGCAAGGAAGAAAAAATAGAAAAAGATTTTATAAATACTAAAGATTGTGTGTGTATGTGTGAATCCTTTTCTTTTCTTCACTAATGCAAAAAAATTTGATTGTTCTAACTAACAAATCTCAAAAACCCATTAACTATAGAATTTCATAGCTGACAAAAAACACAATACCGACATTAAAATTTCTCAATTTATCATTATTGAATTCGGAACTTCCAATAATGAAATCTTGAAAACAAATTACGGCCTCGAATTCGCACTACATTATTCTGACACGTAAGAAAACATAAACATCATTCATCTTCTCAAAAATAAAAATAAAAAAAAAAGACCGCACAAAAATAATTTTAAAAACACAACAATCATTCCCGAGTCTCTTTTAACGAGCTCAGCAATGAACACAGCAAAATAAAGAATAAGCTATCTCGTTAATGCCTCTTCGAAATCAACACAAAAGAACATGAAAATGGTTATTTCCGTTTTGATGCTCTTGGTTGAACTCATTTTTGGTATTGCTAATCTGCCATTGTTCTTCAATTAGATTTCAAGTCCATTGTTTAAATATAAGCCAAGTCAGCTACGAATAATCTTGAATTGTGTTTAATGCAACAGTAATGTGTGACATGTTAATCGAAAATCGCATCCATCTTATGGACCAGCAGAACAATCAAGTTAGTACATTGGATTGTTATTATCGCATTTTAGGTTAGTGTTACAAGTTTTCTTCTTTGATTCGTGTACTAAAAAATGTGTTGGAGATTAAGCTTACAAGTGTGTGTATTTCGTTTCATTCCATATTATGCTGAATCTTCAAAATCAAATCCAAATTAATTAATTAATTTTTTTAAAAAAAGAAAATAAGCCGGGAAATTAATTTTACAGATCAATTTTTCATTATTAAAAATGTAGCATAATTTATGAGATTGATTATTGGTTAACTTTCAAGCTGTACGAGGACTATGTCGCCATCCGATATAGTGGTTAGGGGACTGCTGTGCCGTAGGATCTGGGTTCGAATCCCGGAGAAGGCATGGATGTTTGTATATGCATAGTGCCCCTTCGCGGCATGGGGGTACTCTAAATAGCCATCGAGCCACAAGTCCTTTCGTGAGATTAGTAGAAAGAGAAGAGTGATGGGAGGTCCCTGACCTCCTCAAGGGTGTTTTTTCTCAAGATTGGTTTGGAGCCGATCCAAAACGTACTGTCACTTGTATAGTGCTCAAAACTACAGTGAAGAACAGGTGTACAGCTAGCCCTTTGCCGCGATGGATTTCGTGGGCCTCAGACAGGTAGCATTAGTAACAACAACAACGAGGGCTTTTGGGGAAGGCGCGGGAGCCTAGTGATCAGGGTCACATTCAATGACACATGGTCACTCGTGCTTCATGTCACTAAAAACCCGTCGTGTAGTGTAGCTGATACATTTTAATTCTGTAGTGACTCAAGTCCTTCCATTACCAGCCCATGTGATGTCCTCGTCACTTGTCTATGGTTCAAAATAACGAGGTCCGTCACCAATAGCCCTAAAGCGACGTTAAAAAACACATGGGCTGTTTATGGACCTCGTAAATTAGGACTTTAACCTCGGCAAGTTAAATGTGTCCAGTCTTCTATGAATTGTTGTCTTAAGTCAAACACACAACGACAGAAAAAATGCTTTCTACGTGTTCATGATTATTATAGGAAAATACCCCCCCCCCTCTACTACCACGACAACCTATTAAATTGCTTAAAAAATTCAGTTGTCTAAAGAAGATTCAAAATTTTAAATCTTCTTTCAAAATTTAAATATATTTCACAATATATAGAAAAATTCATTTTTAATTTTGACATACTCTTTTTATTATTTATGAATCAATATGAACTACAATGTCAAAATCTTTTAATACAACACACATGAATTGCAATAAGTAGACATTGCTAACTGAAGATGTTAAACACTTTCATTTGCAGTCAGATTAAAAATGAAATTGAAGAAATGGTCTCAATTAAGGAATTTTGAACAGTAATAAGTTTTCATTTGTGCAATATGAATTTGTATTACTTAAATTGTGTTCCAGTGGCTGAGTGGTAACGTATCGTGCTATCACACCACAGGTCCGGGGTTCAAATCCCGGGATAAGCAAGGTTGGCTCAGCCTTTCATCACTTCAATGGGTCGATAAATGGGTGTCAAGTTTCCTTGGTTAACTAAACACTGGGGTTTTTGAGTCAGACTGACCACCTGACCGGAACATCTGCTCATGCACCTCAGCATGAAACTGGGATGGGTAGAATAGGCCTCGGTCTTCATGGGCTGTTGCACCACTGTGAGTTGAGTTTATACTTAATTAATAAGTCATTATATTTAATAACGTTAAGTTGTGTATTCACTGACTGCTCAGTAGTGTAATAACTGGATTTATCGACTTCATTATTTCATCAAAAATAAATTATTAATGAATTATGTATCATTATTGGTGAAGTGTTGAACCTTATTGGGTCTCAATATTTTCAAGTTAAATGACACAAAGGTTTGAAGAAATCCCTTCAGGTGTCAGTATTTTCTTGCCTTTTTCCTCCCTAGCCTGAAATTTAAAAAAAATTTTGACAGAGTAATGTCTGTTAATCACAGGAGTCTTGGAATGATTTCAAAGGGTCCAGAATTGAAAATGAGAAAAAAAATTCTCATTCTCTTCATTTTCAATTTAAGCTAACTGGAGAATTTGTTAATCTAAATTAACAGAAAAATAAACTTAAAAAATGACAACTCGGCTTCAATATGTCGAATTTTTTCCCCTTAGAACTTACTAAGAAAAAAGTTAATGAAATAGAAGTATTTTGAAAATATTCAAGCTAAAAAAAATGCCATCCTCCCAAATTGTCTTAAAGCTCCTAGAAATTATTTGAAGAAGTTAAAATTATAATTTTTTCAATGTCATTCTTGTTTCATTTTCATAAAAATCTTGCTGGGAAAGAAACGCATAATTAATGCTTTATAAATTGCTTGCTGATGGGGAAACATTTTAATTTTTCAACTAATTTTCTCCGTAATTTTATTATATATCCTAGTATATAAGATTCCCTTTAAAGATGACTCAAATCAGTGGCACACACAGGAATTTTTCAAGGGGGGGGGGGGGGTCCAGGGATAAAAATCCACCATTCTCGTATCATGCTCCAATACACCACTCAACATAATCTTTAGATTTTGTCGTTTATCGGGAACAAAAAACAGTAAAAAATTAATTATTGAATAAATAATTAGTATTAATTAATAAAATTAATAATAAGTACTTAAAATAACAAGTACTTCATTAAATTTAACGTACTATATGAATAGGATTATAATCAATCAAAAATATTCAAGGGCTTTGGAGGGTTGGGACCCGGGGAACACTTCCCTTGTGTGTGCCACTGATTCAAATATTACTGAGAAAACAATATTAAATCAGAATACATTCACAATTAGTAGGATTCAAAAAAAAATAGTTAACGTTATGCAAAAGCAAATGAAAGTGACTATATTCCACGGGTTGATTGAAGGTCGAGGACTTTTATTCCTGTTTAAAATTTTATTTAATGTTTAAGGATTGTAATTATAAGATAATAATATAAATTTTAATATGTATATGAATGTGATATAGACGTGTACAGGGAGGTGTAATCCATGCCCTTTAATGGAATGCCATAGAATAAAAATAGTAAGTAAAAAATCTATTTGAACCATATTTTGGCTCTAACTTTCCGTACTTATTCTTAGTTAAATAATTAACTTAACATTTTAAATGCAATTTTATCAATATTATGCTTATAGTATATGATGTATATTATACAAAAAAGAACGTAAGGGGAAAAGGTTATTTTTTTTTTTTTAAAAAGGAGTGAAATGTTGGGAAAAAGTTTAGGATCCTCTGGGATTGAGTATCCCCCTTCGATGTAGGGTTTGAACCCCCACCCGGCAAAAAGGGGAATAAGGGGTCACTGCTATTATATTTGTCGTGACCACTGTAGATGCTATATATATGCTTTTTTTGCCACGTGTACCATTATTACTTCACGTACCACATCACATAACGGTATCATTGTGTGACCATTACTATTTACCCCTTCGCAAGATCTCACAGATTTTGCTTTCACATATTAAGGACATACATGGGAAACTGTAATCATACCATTCGAAAATTGTGATTAATATGATACGTAAATGACAGGGCAAAACACAAGTAATTTTTATTTGTCAATTGTTGGAATTTTAGTTGTTTTCTTGCATTCAAATACATTGAAGAAAAATGCAAAGGAAAATTTTTAATTCACTCTTTTGGAGTTTAAGAACATTGATTTCTAGTTTACTCATAAATCGCTGATTCAAAATCTGAATCGATTTTTCAGGATGTTTTTTGTTACCGCCTGATTTAAAACCACAAAATATCGATAGCGAAAACCAAACCTCGTTTCGCAAAGCATAACCTCCCATTCTGATCGATGAGGTAATGAGTACTTTGTTGACCGATCTTGGCAATGAAAGTCTAGAAGAATGCACACAGAGGGACGTCCACCCCAATACCCACCTTTCGTTCCGTCTGACGTCACGAAGATGTAACACATCGTTCTTTTCTTCTTTTTTTCTGGGATTCGACCTACTTCTGGCGGGCTCTTCAGAAGGTGGCCGCGTTTCCAGTTCGTAATCAGTTAGGAGGAAGTGGCAGCGAAGGGAAAGACGGATTCTCTGAGGGAGCGCGCGCGCGTGTGTGAGGAGCTAGTCCCCAAAAAGAATTGCGTGCATTTTTTTTGGTGTGAATTCTTCGAACGGACTCAATGGATTATGACCAAGTCCGCCGGATGAGAAGTGGATGGGGAGTCGAAGGTTGATGGACTCCATTACGATTGGATACTCTCTTCAGGAGCATGTGAGTTACCACTTTTTGCAATTAATTCCAATTTGATGAAAATGGTATCTATTGTATCTTATTTCTTTTATTATGTCTTCTACTTTCTTTTGGCTAACACTTACAACAAATATCAGTTTGATAGATCGATCAGAAAGAAGCCTTTCCTTCAAAGGAATACGGATAAAACGTTAAGATAATGTAAATAATATTATATTTTTATGGGTCAGAGAGGAACTACCATTATAATTGTTATACACAGGGGACTTTTACTTTCTAATTTGGAATTGGAACATTCTATCAAATTCCCATTAATAAACCTGCCACTGGAAGACTCTTTTAAATCAGTTAAATAATACCTTCATAAATTCTAATATGGGCCTCATAAGATTTGGATCTCATAAGATTTTCTCCGTACAATTTTGATTGATTCAGAGATTCTAATTATATTCCGTATCCCTTGGTCCTGTCAATTGTGGGTTTTTTATAATGAAAGTCCATGGTACAGGAGAGTCAAATACATAGTGTGCTACAAGGATAATAAAAAATGTTCTTAAATCAATTTAAATTTAAAATGTTTATTTTAAGTATCTTTTCATGGGTTTAAATTTAATTTTAACTATAGGTTGGAAGTTTTTATCAAGGTCAGAAGCACACACATATGCCTAAAACAAATCAACTATGACTGTTTTAATATGAAACAGTTTATGAGCAAGGAGAATCATCTTCCTGAAAAGCATTCTATATCACTCCTTTTTTTTTTGGAGGAGGATAATATACTCCTTTTTTCTTAAAACATTTTAGAAACTTTAAATAAATTTATTGAGTAATTTAAATTAGAACAAGTTTAGCTGAAACTTTAAGATTTTATGACAGTTTTTTTATTTACACTAGTTGTTTAAATGTAATTATTTGAAGTTTATTTATAATGCCTAATTTTATATTTATTATTTTTTTCCTCTTTCATCATTTATTGCAAAATTAAATATATTAAATTCATCTCAAGCCTGCATACACAAATTGAATCTTTCAGTATGCCATTTTTTTCCCTGCAAATATTCTTTTTTAACGAGTAATTAGAAATTCCAGAATTGCAAGCGCTCATAATTACAACCTATATGTATAGAGATAATATGTCTATTAAGTACTACTTTTAAATAAATAAAAACAAAAATAATACTCGCTAAAACACTTTTCAACTATAGTAAAAAATGTTTCGCCTTAGACAATCTGCGCACGAAAAAGAATTGCACGTAAATGATTAATTGACTCCTTAAGGATCTCTAAAAGTGTTTTTCTGTCAAAAATTATATTTTACATTCATAATTTATGAGAATAATATAGCCTTAAATAAAAAAAAATAATAATACTTTTTAACGAAAACGTGAGGATTTATCCCCATCCCTATTTAATTTGTGTTTCAAATAAAAAAAGTTCTACGAGAATAAAATGTTTATTTTAAAACGATTCTTAATTTTAGGTGATTCAAATTATTTATTCTGTTTATTTAGGATTTCAGTCCATTGGATATTTTTTCATCACACAAAAAATATTGCCCAGTAAATATGAATAAGATGCAAATGTCTTAAGGATAATTTCAATAACATTTAACGATTTTGAAACATAAAAAAAATGGCGCAGACAAATGTTGAATAATAAGTTACCAAAATGACGGAAATAGGAACTTAAAATATCATCGCTAAGTTTTAGGAGCTTCTTTCACGTAAAACGTAGATTTGTTAAACATTGTTTTCATTTTTTGGTTTTGTTCGCACTCACTATGAAGCAAATAGCTTCTTTAGAAAACGAATTCTGTTTTCTTGTTCTGTTTTTTATCAGTGGAATGAAGGCCAAGTTCAATGTTTTTGTACCAAAACGCTTGCTACCAAATGGGTTACGCAACCCACTGTGAGCAGTTTTCGAAGTTGTTTAAATATATTTTTTTTTCTTTTCTTGAGGATTAAAGAGGATGAAAAAACTGTGTGGCAATGAATTGCAAAAATAAATATTACCTTTTCATAGCGCATATCGTTTTTCAATTTCTAACTTTCGTTGTCAATAAATTGGGTTATTTTTTCTATTGCTATAGTCGAGGGAAAAATCGGAATTTAAAAATAAAGTAAAACTCTTTAAATAAATATTCCATCTGTTTTATGAATTATGTTAAGGAATTTTTTTTTTCAAATTTATCCATACGTATTTTGATAGATTTTTCAATTTTTAAGGAAAAATTATGCCAAAGATGTTCGATAGTTTGGTTTTAATTTCATATTGCTTTTACACGTTCGATTCGAAATTCAATTATATATATGTATAAAATAGCTATTTAAAACTCACAACTAGAGCAATATATTACCGAATGTAAAATTTCTAAATAATGAATTGATTCTTCTAATCTTTTGTAGCAAACGCTTTCATAAGCTTCTGTGCTTAAGAGATATGTCAAATATAATTATTTTCAAGATTCCTCTTTATATTTTCCAAAATATTTATATTGTTTCATTCTTTAGGACTTCTAAATAAAGTTTATTTTTATTTATGTATTTAGTTAAATTATTTTATTATATATATATATATATATATATATATATCCCCCCTCACACACACATACACTCACTCAGTGGTGTAACGGTGAACATTTGGGTCCCCTGGAAAGTCATGTTTTGGGCCTTCTTGGGCCCCCTAGAATCCTGGGCACCCCTGCGGCCCGGGGGTTGAGGGGTGTACGTTACGCCACTGCACTCACTCCACTTATCTTTTTCCAAGTAAAGAGCTTGCCCGATATGGACTACACTTTTTTACTTGAAAATGCAAAATTCTAACTAATATTTAGTTTATTTTTATATTCTTTCAGTTTTTTTCGAATTAATTATAGAAGGAAGAGAAGCCTCAGACAGTCATGATTTACTAACAGTCAAAATCAGTTTTTCTTGGGGCTGTTCGATAAAATCATAATGTATTTGTCACAACTTTAGTGAATTATAATATCCAAAATTCTCTTTCAATGAATGATTTCAATAAATTCCAAAACTTTTTCGAACTTTAAATTCACGATCATTTTGTTTTTGTACTTTTAATTCAATTGATTTGTCTGATCATTGATAAATTGAAGAACTATATTTACAAAAACAGTTTCATTTACATATAGGTTTGCCCCTTACGTGGTTTGCTCGTACGCTAAATGGGCCCTAATATTTTCTTTCTTTCCGGCTCCTGTATTGCCCTGTCACTTACCATGGCTTAAACCAGAGGTTCACAAACTTTTTTGTCTCCTAGACCCCTTGCTGTGTTTTTTGGTTTAGAGTAGACCCCTTCTTAATTAATATTGAATTTTTGCAAATTTATCAATGTCTTTTTGACAGCTGGTACTAATACTACTTTGAAAGAATTAAATTTCTAATTGTAATGAAGTATCGTGATTAAAATTTAAATAGCACATGTTAATTAATTAAATTAAAAGCTATTTAATACATAAAATAACTGGCAAGTAAAATAACTAACCAACAAACAAATTATTTTAATGAGAAAGATGAATATGGCGCTACAATAACAAATTTTCAACATTTGGTATTGATCTTGTCAGGTTAAATCTCCTCTGAAAGTAGTGTCCAGTTTTCTTTCCTTGTTTCGGACATTGGCAACAACGCTGAAACTGCTTCTCACTAGGAAAAGCAATTAAAAACTTCCTCGCGATATTTTGTAATTCGGGACAAATAACAGGTTTGCCTTTTTAAAGCTAAAACTGCTGGCATCCGATTCTAAACTTTAAGATATTCGTTAGTGCTTATTACGATCAGTTTATATTGTAATGTGACATTTGTTTTCAATATAACCATATGAATTCAATGTCTACAGCGGTATTACCATAGTCAAAGCATTCTCAAACCTGGTTTCAAAATCTGAATAAAAGCCATTTAAATGTTGAACGTAGCTTAAAACGTCCTGACAGATTGTCTGCAACCAATTGAGAAAATTCGGGCCCTCTAATATTATATTTCTTTAGTTTAACTCTGGAAAGAAACGCTGAAATGGTTCTCGTTTTAATAAAATTTATGCTGTCACCTTTAAGTGCAAATTAACTTCATTAAATTTAGTAAATAAGTCCGTTAAATAGGTAAAATTTGATTTCAACTAGATTAAATTTTCTTTTAAAATTAGTCGCGATCTAGTTGAATGAGAGATACTATCATAGACCCCATTTACAGCTCATGGACCCCCAAATTATTTTTATGCTGACGTGGACCCCTTGCAGATCGTCATAGACCCCTGGGGGTCTATATAGACCACTTTGGGAATCACTGGTTTGAACGAAGTTCATTTCCTATATACCCCCCTCCCACACACACACTCACGTTTCTTTAACCCCTTAAGTGGTTTGCACGGCCACTCTAATATTTCTTTCTTTGTTTTGCGCTTATTTTTAATTCTTATGTCGTATTATTTGGTGTTAGTACTTTTAAATGTGCTAGCATTTTAATACTTTTAGTGCTAGTATTTTCTTAAAATTTTTCTATGGTACTAAAATGCTTTTCGACCGGTTTTTTTTTTTTTTTTTTTTTTTTTTTTTTTTTGTGGGGAATGCGGGAATTAGTATGGTGTTTAGTTAAAAACAATAAAAAAATGAGCCACTCTTTAAAGCAATTTGGGTAAAAAACAAATACTTGATATTAAAAACTTTTGTTTCGTTATTACTTCCTTCTCCATGATGAAACCATTAATTTTTTCTTAGAAATTCTTTTAATTGGGGTATCGAGTACATACCGTATTTTCTCGTCATAGTTCCGGAACCTTGTCTACTGTGCACGTTTGCATAGATTACAGGGGAATCCTCTCTTTAATCTGTGCATGCCCTATTTCGCAATGCAACGGAACCATCCGTCTCCAAGTTTTAATTTTATATTCACACAACACTGGAGAACGACGTGCCATTATCCCCAAAACGCATTGAAGGGAATTCATTTCATATCTGAGTGAGTCATAATCGAGTGCAGATCATCTTGACCCAATAAAATGGAAGGGTTAAATTTAAACGCAAAAGCTAAGGCATCTTTTTTTCTCCTATGAGAGATGGCGTGGGAAAACGTATTATAATACGCATTGTCCGTTTTGTAACCTAAATTGTTCAGTAACATCTCGATTTGTAGGATTTTCTTTTCCGTTATTATTTTTTAATGGAAAAATGATGAGGACTATAAAATACTCGAGTAAGAAATAATAGGTTTAAAAACTATATAAGGTCAATATCATTTGTAAACTAGATATATTTGTCTTGTTTATTTTGGTCACTTATTTTTCGACTTCTCTTACATGTACGGTCCCGTTTTACATCTTGAAGTAAGATCCAATAATACTTCTATTTATATTGAAAACTCTTTAAGATTTTTTTTCATGTTATATGTACGTTAAACATAATACTGCGTTTTTTTTAAAAATCTCATTTTTAATATTTACTAACACAAGCATTCTGTTTACATCTTGAATTAATATTATATTGAATTATTAGCATGTATTGTTTATCCATATTACTTATTTTTTTAGTGTAAATAATTCGACTGTAATTTACCTATTTTTCGGGTAAACAATTCATTAACAATGTCAGGAAAGTGTTTTGAATTTAATACTGAAAAATATGTTTCATTAAATTTCAGAAAATATTAAGCTGCATACTCGCATTTTTTTATCTTGAAAAATTTATTTTTTTCAGTGACATTTTCCGACAGCAATTAATTTTGTAGTACGAATACAGTTTTAAAAATAATTAAGTGACATTTTCTGAGAATTTTTTTTTCTTTCGATTTCTTACAAGCTTTGCTTTCAATTAATTTCTGAGGGGAATAATATTTTAATTTTTGTCCCTGCTCTAAAGATATGGATATAATGGAATGATTGAATTTAGAATCTTTGCTTGGATTTTTATGTACGCATGTTTATCAGCTTTTGAGAAGGAGGGGGGGGGGGAATAATTGGTAAAAATTAAAAATTTCATAATAAACTATCAGTAAACTATCAGTGCTTTTTAGGTAAAATTATTGATTTAAGATTACGCAATTGTATTATATAGAGAATTTGTAAAGAGAAGTTAAACGTTGGAAAGATAAACACAATTAGAGTTCAAATATGCTATCTGCAACTGTATTATATGAGTTATTTTTCTTATTTAATTACATAATTTATTACCATACCAACAAATTAAATAAAAATCCTAATTTTATTGATTAAAAACGTTATTAGTCAATAAATTTAATATTTCGTGCGTGTGCAATCATTAATACAACAAATGTTTGGTGAAGTTAATCCGAAATCGGCTCTTGCGCTATTAACCCTAACACTCACTCACTCACTAACGCTATCATTAATGACACAGCTTAATTTTTTATAAACAATTAACTTCAAAAACTTACTTCCCATTAATATGTTATTTATTTATTTTATTATAGAAAAAGTAAACAATGAAAAAAAAGAAACGAGTATTTTAAATCGACAATGTTTTTATAACTAATGATACTGATTCTTTGTCACTGAACGGGAAGCGATACATAATGATTTGAAACGTCTTATTTAAATATTTTTATAAACGATGCTTTTTCATAGTTTTATTATTGTTTTTTTTTCAACACAATCTATAAAACTCAAACTCATTCAGGTGAGATTATGATGATGTTTCATTTAATCGAAATAACCATAAAAAAAAAGTCCTAGAATTAAACCAAAAACATTTCATCCAAATGGCCACAAGGTAAATAATTCCATTTATTTTACCCACCGATGGATGATAAAGATTTTTATTTCGCTGCTTTATTTGATATATTTATAAAACATATTGAGTCGTTTTACAAACTAATTTTATTATTGATATATTTATTTACATTCGTCTCCAGTGTAGTGTAGAAGTCTGTATTTTGTTATCTGAAGCAATCAGTTAGTTTTTAAGCAATTCTGCTTTTTGGTTTTGTTAATTTCAGGTGCATTAGATTTTTTAAGGTATTATACGGCAGTTCCTGTGCTATTATCATTTCTACTATAAACCATATTCTACTCCATGGGTCAGCAAACTATGGCACGTGTGCCTCATGTAGCATGCGGAGCAATTCTCAGTGGTGTTCTACAAAATTATGTGAGATGAAGATAATCTCTTTGTCTCTCCTCTCTAGGCTTCACGCATAAAAACTTTTTCTTACTTTGCCTTAAAACAATTCTGCTGAATCTGCTTGTGTGTACTTTGTAGGACTCATTCTTAGCGCTAAATATTCAATTCAAATAAAAAACGATTGTGAAAGGAAGCGTCGCTCATTGCTGTATCGTGAAAAAATATTCTTCAGAGTTATGTATTAAAAAATTTACGGAATTACGAAAATATCTCGAAGATAACTATCAAAAAATTGGCAGCTATTTTAAATTTGTGTTCGTAATTGCCGGAGGGATTCAGTTGTTTGAAGAAAATTACATGTGCTCTGCTTTCCCCTTTTTGGCTCTACATATATACGTGAACAAACTTTTTTCTCGTATGAAATATATTTTGAGACCATAAAGAAGTTTGCTTAACAGTTGAACACTCAGAATTATGTGTCAAATAGTATCTTGTGTGTTTCTTTATATTGCAGGGATACTTATACTTTATGTATATTTTTTTATTTTATTAAATATTCTTAAAAAATATGTAATATATTTACAATTTTTTTTAAAAAAAACTTATTTATGTTAAAGGAATAGTTATATTTTATGTTGCTCATTTTTACGTTAATAAATATCATAAAATGATGGATAACTAATATATAATAAAACTCTAAATATCTGTATCCTTGACCTCTATTCCCTAACTCTGGATGCATTACCACGGGAATCAAATTGTTTCAAATATTTCCACACTTAAAGCACATTGAAGCACACTATAGCACACTGAAGCACACTATAGCATACTGAAGCACACTATAGCACACTGAAGCACACTATAGCACACTGAAGCACACTATAGCATACTGAAGCACACTATAGCACACTGAAGCACACTATAGCACACTGAAGCACATTGAAACACACTATAGCACACTGAATCATATATGTCCATTGGTTTCGCACACCATAGCCTTAAGGTTGCCGACCTTTGCTCTAATCAATAGTCTTGCCTTTAATGGAACCAGGATTCGAACTTTCAAATCGATTATATCATTGTTTGCTCATGACCACTTCACTGCGAATTGGATTTAAAATGCAATACTTCTATTATCTCATTCAGTGACTGTAATAACCAAGTGCCCGATTTTATTTCTGCTGAGTCGATTTTTCGAGTCTGGTGCCACTAAAAATTCACCATATAGGGGTCTGGTGCATTTTAAACTGTCGAGGCTCAATGACTTCACTCCGGCGTAGTGAAGAAGTTTGCAGAGTGGAGAGTCACCTGAGGTTCGTCCTGGTCACATGACCATAGTTGTAAATGACGGTCCGTCTCCAACAGCTCTCTTATAGTTTCTGAATGTGGTGTTAGTAAACACAATCAAACAATCTTTTATTTCAGAGGTTCTTAAACTGTGCTCCGTGGAACCCCAGGGGTATGCAGCCCTTTTCTAGGGGATCCACGAAAGTTCTTCGTTTAATGTCAAGATTTTCGTCTTTTACCGACTTTGAAAGGCCGCTTGGAAAAATTGAAAAATGTACCCTCCTAGATTACGTCACTAAATTCCTGTCAATGAAAAAACTCTACCAGAACATACATTTAGATCAAGAATATTGATATAGTTATTTTTTTTACAGCTACATGTCATTACTACAACGCAATTTTTTCAAAAAGTATAGTAGAAACACACGTGCAAAGATTAGGAACTGCAAATTTCATATAATACATCTAATGTAACAGCACTTGTAAAATAAATGCAGCACTATCCTTCTCATTAAAAATTTTAATTAATATATAGTAAAGTACATCATTTATTTATTTAAGGTTAGTATTTTGTAATACTCTAAATTAGATGTTTACTGCTTTCTTAATGGAAAAAAGGAAGTGTTAAGAAAGTCTGTATAAGTAGCAGAGGCAGTCTTAGGATTATTGAAGAATCCTTAATTCACTCAGCTATGTTTTGGGAACAGTAACGTAATGTACACCCCCCAATCCCCGTATCGTGGAGGGTACAAAGCCTAATTGATACCATGTACATACCCACCTTTGTAAGATCTGGCTTGGGGCCCAAAACCTAACTTTGCAGGGGGGGGGGCCTATTATGCTACTGGTTGGGAGTTAGGCAGGGGTGTTCAAAATTTTGGGGGTCCGCGATGTCAGACTGATTCATAAAGGGCATTGACCAAAAGTTTAAGAACCGCTGTTTTATACTATTCATTTGTTTTTTGAGTCATCGAAATTCAAATCCATGGAGGGTAAGGCTCTCATAGCTAGAACCTCTATTTCTCAGACTAAACTCTAATTAATTGTTGTTTTCTACTCTCAATTATCTTCTTTGAAAGTCAAATATCTTTATTTAATCTGGGATCTTAGTCGAGTATCAATTGGTTTCTTATGAACGTAACATTTAAAAACAACACTAACAACGGACCTTTTAATTTTACGTTATTCTCAGGTGACGGAGAACGGCATTTGATATATTCTACACTTCTCTAAATTTAACGCCATGCCAATGTTAGATTGAATATTTTTATAAAGCTAATATCACACAACAATTTTAACAAATAAAACTTTCAAAAAATAGCATTTTGGCCAAAAATATTTACATTCACACGTAAATATTAATTTATTTATTACATTTAGTCACTTTATTATTATTCAGTCTTTTTAAATATAATAAATAGTGGTTGAAATTTTTTGAATTTATTTGTTTCTGTTTGCTTACGTATTTAAATGTAAATATTGCATTGAAATTCAAAACGAATAAATAGGAAGTAATTTTTTTTTAGTGATTTCCTTTATTTTTTTTTTATTAAAAATTATTTGATAATGTAATAATCAGAAAAGAAAAACCAAAGTGCTTAGCAAATTATTTTTTTCGTAACCTAAGCTTTTTTATCTTAAGCGCATCTTATTATTTTACAACCTATTAACTAGTGATATGTTATTTAATGATTTCAATATTTAAAAATTACTTTCCTTAGATTTGAATATTTTTTTTAAATAACGAGCAAATATGTTTAATTATTTGATAAGCTTCAAAAAATTGTAATATATATACATATAATAAATCAAATGGATGATTAATAGAGATTAGCTGAAATTGAGAATTAAGTATAAATGCGTATAAATATGTGTATATTCATGTGTGTAATTATTAAAATTTGTGCGAGAAACTGCAGAAGAGTTAATTATATTTTATCAAAATGATGCTGTTATTTAATGATCATACAAAAGGAACAAATCTTCCAATACTTTTAATTTGTCTCAAAATTTTTTGCATTTAAATATATTTATGAGGTATTATAATGAGTAATATTCGTTCTTATTCTTGTTGTCTTACTTAGAATGATCGCATTCTGTTCTATCCTTTTTTCTTCTTTCAAAATGTCCGCGTTTATTTCTTTACAATGCTTAGGTAAAAATTAAGGCGAACTTCTATTAGTCTTGCATTTAAAATCTTTCTTCAGTGCTGTTGAATGAAAAAAAAAAGGATTGTGTTGTGAAAAGTAGAGCTAATTTTGCACTTGTTTCCTTTTTTAAAAATTTTTTTTTTAGAATTTTTCTTGAATTTTCTTTGCTTTCCTTTCTCCTTAATAAATGATACATATTTAACTTCCTTTAGGTCAAATTCTAGATTTAAGATTACCAGCTACTAATAAATTTATTTGAAGCTTTCAATTGCTTGTTTGGATTCTATTTATTTCAAATAAAGATTTTTTTAGTTATTATTCAATTAAGTATAGTTATAATTCCTCATTGATTTTGCTTTGCATCAGATTCAACAGATTCTGGGTAATTATATAAATCAAAAATTGATGAATCAGTTAAGAATGTATGTTTTCATCATACTGTCTTAAAAATAAATAATAATTCTTTTCACATAATTTTATTTTACTTGCATATACATACTTCATAAATACATAAAAAGAGATTATCCCTTTTTTTCGAACAAAAGAGGCTGATGGAGTAAAAAAGACATTACAGCGTTATTAGATAATTTGTACCAATATCTAGGAAAGAAAAAGACATTTAAATCTCCAAACATGTATGCATTTTAGTTCAAAGCAATTATTTTTTATTTAAATTATTATTCTTTTTTTTTTTTTGTTCCAAAGGATCCTGAAATCCAAAATATGCAGAAGTAAATTTTAAATTCGTTCCACAAACCTTCTTCGGTAAGCTTCTTATAAGCAAATAAGTATCATATTGCGTAATAAGCATATTTGGGGCTGAAGTATAACGGAACTCCTTACAAATAAAGAAGGGATTGCCTCAGTTATGCGCGCAACACCTCATCGAGGTCCCCCCCCCACACACACACACTCATAATCTTGAAGCATGCAGAAACGCATCGGAGCATGTCGTAGGAGAATGTTTGTGTGCGCATCAGCTGAGAACATTTAGGCCACTGGGTTTCTAGAGAAACAACTCCCAGGAAGAAAAAAAGATTACCTAATTAGACGAGATTTAGACTATTTTTAATAAACCAGTTAATAGTAAACTGAACATTTACACTTCCAATGCCAAGTTCATTGCATACTGTGTATTTACTTCCTTGTCCGGAATTTACAAAACCTTTTACATAACTTGTCTGCTTAGTTTTATATTATTATTATTATTATTTTACTTAAGAGGCTTAAATTTAACGGTTTTCATATTTTGAATCATTAGTTGTTTTGCATTCATATGTATCGGAGCTTAAATATATTAAACCAGAACTCTATAACATGACTTTTTTTTGTACTTATAAATCTTGAAAGTACCTGACTAATTTCGGAACTGAGAATTTGCAAAAGTATATAAATGAATAACTTTTTTTTTATCTTAAGTGTCACTTGAATTAGAATATGAATATACAATTATTTTCTGAATGTTGTTAAAAGAAAAAAAAATTATTTAATTACAATTTTTTGACAACAAAAAATGGCATATTTTCAAAATATTCTTATATATATATATATATGGAAAATGCTTCTATAATAATAATATATTTTGCTTATAAAAAAAACTTCTATACAGAGTTTGAACTAGAACTTTCGATGTATATAATTTAGAGGTGGATTTATTTATATTTTATTATATCAAATTAGAGAAATTTTAACAAAAAAAACTCACCTGTTATTATTTAAATTAATCGAAGCGCTGAAAATAATGTGAATTTTTCAAAAACTCTAGTTCAAGCTCTGCACAAAAGTACTATATATATAAAATATTTTTAAAAAAAGAGTAGCATTTTTTATAAAAGGAAAATGTTTTCAAAATATCTCATTCTTTTTTCTTTTTTCCCCAATTTTTTGCCAAAATATTGAAATGTGCATTCTGATTCAACAAGCAATAAATATCAGAAGAATTACTTTGTTTTTATATTTTTCTTTTTCAAAATCAGGATTAAGAACGTAGTCAGTTATCTTAATAAAGCACTGACAAACATATGGGGATAACAAAATGTGTGATTTTTCTAACTGTCATTATGACATTTACATGCTCATCACCAATATATTTTTATTTTCCTGCGACTGTTCTAGCTTCAATTAAAATGTGATTAGAATTGTAATTTATGCATCGTAATTGTTTAAAATATATTTATACTAATCAGAACAAAAGTAGCAGGTCACATCGGTACAAAAAAGAACGTTCTCTAAGATAGTTCATAATCATTAATTTTTTTTTCTGTTACTACATGGTATTACATACATTAATAGGTATATACTTCCTTTGGGGGTATTTTTGGATTGTTCTTTAGAGCTATATGGGGGGTAATTAAGTACTCTTCGAACTGTAACCAACAGAACACACACTGGGAATACTATTTCAATGATATTATATTAACTTATATATGTATTTACTGATTGAGTTCAAGCGAATTTTTAATTTTAAGTCAAGAAAATATTTCGTGACGACCACTCAAACGAGTAAAATTCATAAAAAAATCTCATTTTCTTTCAAGAAAATCCAATATTTTTAATTTCTATCGAGACATTTTATTTTCACTCGACGCGAAGTGAGGGTAGTATAATTTATAATTGAATTAACATTTTGGACTATAACTAAAATCCTACAAAAGAAATACGAAGAAAATGAAAGAATTGCAAGTTATATAAAAGGGAAATTTGGATTTTTATTGGAATTTGTTATTATAATGTGGAAAAAGAAAATTTTTAAAATTTTTTTCTATTTGTCTGTTGTGTCATGTATTTTGTATGAAGTAAAGATTTAGAAATAGTCTTAAGGTGAGAGAGACAGATGTATGTACACAAACAAAATATTTTTAATTTGTGAGTTAATAGAGTAATTTTTGTAAAAAAAAGAAAAATTCTAAAATTTATTGCTTTAATATTGATTTTTTTTTGTTGTAAAATAAAGTAAATTGCGCACTTTTTATAATATTATAGAAAAAAATAGTTTATTCATCGATAATTACGATTTCTGCTTTTTAGAAGAAAGCATTTTCAAATAAATACATGTGAATACAGGAATGAATAAAAATTCTGAAGCATCTCAGTTTATCATATTATTTCCTTTTTATTTCTGATTCCCTAAATTAGTCCTCAAATATGAGTTCCGCATGTCTTTTTACCTATTTATCTTTTCAAATTGGAATTGCAAAATTTCACTACTATGAGAGCAAAACATGTTTCGTTATGCATGATAATAAAGAAGAATTTCTATAAGAAATATTGTTAAACAATATTTTATTTAGTTAATAGAAAAACTTCAAGTTTGTATAAAACTGAGAGTATCTATTAAAGGATACATTTTTTTAATAGAATGAGTGAGTGAGAGGTAATATTTGCATCACACTGCAAAACAACCAAAGTGCTATCGACGACAGACCTCGTAATTTTGAGCCATGGTCAAGTTATAAGAATGGCACCAACAAGCTGGCATCCCCCTCTCCTAACTTCACCACCACACCAACGGGCGGACGTTTGAGCCTCGACAGATTTAACGCGCAATGGCCTCCTCTACACGGTGGGTCTTCAGCGGCACTTGAATCAAACTCATGACACGCCTGCCAGGAGTCCGTGGTCTTGACCACTAGGCTACTGCGATTACACTTTTTTAGTTGAAAAATGAAGATTTACAGTGAAAAAGATCCAATGATGTTTGTTTTTTAAAAGAATAAAGATACGCGCGCGCGCGATTGGTGTTTACTTTCTGATACTGAGCATCTCTTTTCTGTAACAGCTTTGTGTTTTACTTTGAAGACCTTGTTTTTAACACGCTTTTATTAGCTTCACCTGTATGTAACAGAATCTTTGAACTCGATTTTTACCCACTTTAAAAGGTCGGATTAATTCGAAATTTTGCACACTTGTCAAGGACGGGTGACAATACAATAATTTAACAATTTTGTGCCATTATCTTGATCAGGATCATCAGGATTAACGATTTCCCATTTACAGATTTGGCGACAGTTACAACCCTTAAGAGAAACCGTTCATGGTTAATACAGATACAACAAACAAAAAAGATTAAATTGTGAATGAATAAATGATTGTTTAAATTTTTTAAAAAAACACGCTTTTATTGTGATTGCACTAAAAACTAAAAAATAAATTATAGTTTCAAAAAACTAAAAAACATGTTTTTATAGTTGATCGAACTAAAAAGTAAAAAGTAATTCTTAAAATAAGAATAAAATGATTAACGAGAAAATTAATGTCATGGTGGTAAAAGCGTGGGGGTGCTCGATAATTGTTATAATTTCTGACTAGTTCTATTCCGAAACGCAGAGTTAGAGTAAAAATGTTGTACAAAGCACCCCACGTACTTTCAAAATTGTCTTAAACCAGGTGAGGGGCTGATGTGCATTAAATCTGTAAAGGTTTTAAGTCCTCGCGTTAGCGTTGTGTGGAAATTTCGAGAGTAAGATATCAGCTCAGGTGCATCCTTGTCACTTGATCGCTGTTCAAAATTCCGAGGTTCATCGCCAATAGCTTTCGTGTTGCTCTGTAGTGGGATATAAATAAACAATCAATTGATGCATTCTACATGTTTGTGTAAAAAGCTTGTCTCTGTGTGTTGTCACTCTTCATTAAATTTATTTAATCTATTTATATATATTGCTTTGTTTTATTCGCGATTAAAAACCTCTAAGTTTATTTTAGGACTTTCAAATATTTATTTAGAACATTCTAACAAATTCTCTGTAGAATTTATGTTTCATGCAAAACATTCTCTGTAGAATTTACGATTACAAAGAAAATTAAAGTGTGTAATGCAATTTTTTTTTTATTTTTAATTTTCTTTTATTATATCTGAGATTTAAAAAGAATGTGTTTAAAATAAATGCGTTTCAGGACATTTATTTGATATTAATTTCTGTTCATTCACTGCAGAAGAGAAAAGGTTCATATTTAATATATGATTCCTACCTCTTTTATAATACATTATTTGACTGCAAACAGAGATATGTATGTTGATTTTGATGATGAAACATCAAATAATTTTATTGAGTGTCGTTTACTAAAACTTCAAACTTCTACTAAAAAAAAACTTAAAAGTTAAAAAAATTGGTAAGATATGAGAAATTTTTTAAAATAAGATTTTTAAAAAACAAGACATATCACTTATTTATTTCAAAGCAATTTATCTCCCCGATATTTCTATTTAAAAAATATATATGTATAGTTATTTAAACTATTTTAAGGTACCCGACTACTTGCGACAACTTTTTTTTTAAAAAAATGAAGATATATGGAATTTTTTTTTAAATTTTTTTTTGTGGTTTTTAGATTTGTTTAGTACATTTTAAGAAAAATATGCTAAAATTAAGAAGAGAAAAAGAAATTATTACTACTAAAATAGGAAAAATTGGTAAAAACTTACAAAAAAATACATAAAAGGGGCCCATTCTGTACAAAAAGTTTATGAACAAATTTTCAATTTTTTCAATTTTGATGTGTTGTTTTGATATTCATTTTTGAAATGACCTTCAGGATAAGAGGTATTTTACTTCTTTTAAAAACTAGAGCACTTAATCTTAGTTATTATATGAAATTGCTTAAAAAACAGTGATTATATTCACATAATGAATTGTAAATTTTGTAATAAAACAGTGATTGATAAACCTGAAGGTTAAATCACTTCTACTATTATGCAGAGCATATACAAAAGATTGGGGTGCCAGTTTATGTGTCGCTCGCATTACTTGATCATGGTTCAAACTTACTATTTCCGTTGTCAATAGCCCTCGTTTTGCTTTAAAGGGTCGACATTAATAAATAATCAATCAATGAAATCCCAGTCTCTACAGAACCTTTTATATCAATCAGAAGGTGCAATTCATTTCATTTTTAATGTATTTCTAGAAAACTATATCGGGAAATGATTTTAAAAAGAGTTAAATCGATAGGACAGAATAAATAAATGAGTGTAACTGTGACGTTTTCACGTCACATGGCTGAAAGATCGGCTTCTTTTTTTTTTTTGTGGGTAGGATAACAGAGTTCTTACGCACACGTGCACCCCGTGATATTCCTGTCATCTGACATCTCCCGGCAACCTGTAACCTTAGAAAAGCCCCAATCCGCCCACGAGCCCGAATGTAATTCGAGGGTAAGGGGGTGACCCCCCCCCCTTCCGGAGAGTGGAGAGTTAAGTCCGTTGAAAACACCCAACGGAACGGTTGTGTTGCCTTCTTCCTCACAAATAACATATTCTGAACTAATGAAATAATGAATATTATAAATAACTTCCATGTGTAAATGTATATACTGTAATTTTTTTATAGCAGTAACGTAAATAAATTATTTTTTTAATATCCTAACTCTTCACGCTACCATTAATTTTTTAAAACGTCACAATGACAATATAAATAAGAACATTACATACATATTTACGAATTTTTTAATCGCAAATTGAAGGTAAAATCTTTTAAATACCTGATGACTTTCCATGCTTCCGAAACAATACTTAACGACGGCAGTTTGTAATGCTTAAACAGCAGTCATAAGAGATACAACACCCATAAAATTACTCTCACAGGTGGTCACATGCCGAAGCAGAAACGAAGTGCGTAACCCAAATCACGCTAATTAACGCGTCTAGTTCTCAACAAACAATGGCAGAAGACCGCCTTAATAGCTTTCTTCACCCAACCACTCGGAAACGATTTTCTAGGTCAACACATACCAATCAAGTGTGCTCCTAAGAGTGGCGCGAAGTATGTAGCCCAAGCGTTTAGTTCTGCATGGGGAGGTGAAAAGAAAAAGATGTTGCTCTACCCCCGGGCGCTTCTGATAATCTTCCGAAAGCAACTTTGTATCCTATCGCAGATCCTGCAAGAATGCAGAGCATTTAGGGTTCAAGCACAAATTTCCTCTTGGGGCAGGATTTGAAATGAAAACTAGGCTTGTTTTTCTGTCCTATTTTTTAATACCTGGTCTTTTTTTTTTTTTTTTTTTTTTTGCTATGTCAAAAGGCCTATTTATAAAGCAATATTAACCGGTATTGAAAAGTGTCTGCCCTCTCTTTCGGAAATGAATAATAAAACATTTGTTACAGAGGAAAGTAGTTTCCGAGTACGCTTGCAGAGAAAATGGTAAGGAATTACTTGCAAGTTGCGATTTTCATGTCCTGATTGTATACGTAATATATAAGCACGATGCGAAACAATATTATTAAGACTTAGATCATAATATAGCTATTTTGTCGTCAAGATTTGTTTGGAGAACAATGCTTTCAATTATTGCATGATAAAATGTTTCTGGAGTTAATTGAATTCGTAGATCGCTTAAAGATAATCATCTCAAAGAGCACATTTTCATTCCATAACAATTATCAAAACAAAAAAAAACTGGTCGTTATCCACCCACTTTGCTGGGTATTTCATGATGTTGTACGAATATATACTGTTTATAAATTATTGATATCCAAAACCTAGCCTTAAGCATTCTATTGCACAGAAAAAAAATTCTTGTAGCCCTCCCCTCTTGATTTAAAAAGAACAGGAATTAAATTTTTAAGGAGGAAACTGTGTAATTATCTTTGACGCTCCCATAACTCCCCTCTCCAAGTAAATTTTCGTGAAAACCATTCTTATCAGATCTTACGCAACAAAAATGCATGCCTTTCACATTTCAGGTCTGTAAGTCTTGAAAAGGAATTTCAAAATAGAAAGTTCCAAAACCAGAATATTTTATATCGCCCTGCACTCCCCCCCCCCCACACACAGAAGTCAATTTCCGTAAAACCCATTCTTAGTGGATTTCAGCTCAACAAAAGAAACATGCATTCCAAATTTCATTTCAGTAGGTTTAATAGCTCTTGAGAAATTCCGTGATGAGTGAATGTGTGAGTCACTTTTCTCCTTTATATATAAAGATGTGGGCATTTTCTGTTACAAATAACATTTTATTTATCTTGCGTAGTAAAACACCCTCCCATTTTTAAAGCTATTTTTTTTTATAAAATCATGTGGTGTACCCCCCAGTGTGGTGTTCGCTAGGAATAGCGTGGTGTTCGCTATCTCCTCAACATGGCGACGTTTCGGGGGAAGGGGGGGGGAATCAATGCTTCCGTTCGCTTTTTCACTGTTACGCAAAACTGGGCAAATTTCCCATTCACTCCCGTGCCCAAAGAAATTTCACTTCAAAAATCTAGCATTCGAGGCAGGGATTTTCCCATAAATTATCGAATTTACTTCACAATAAACAAGTAGTAAATCATCTTTACTTAAGATTGTCGTATAACTGCCATTTTGAAATGGTAAGTACAACACTCATTTTATAGAGAAATTACCTTTACATATATAGACTATTAAATTTATTTAAAATGTAGAATACATAAAGAAAAGTAGCAAAAAAGGAAAGTATCTAAGATATAGATTTATCTATGTAAGAAAGTACTTATAAAAATACTTTAAAGATCTGAAAATCAAGAATGAAAATAAAAGTTATAAAAATACTTCCAAAAATGGAAGGTAAAAGTAAATAAACGAAAACTTTCCTCCTCCATCCACCATTTGAAATCACGGTAGCCTAGTGGTCATGGTCACAAATTCGTGGCTAGCACTAACAAGTCACGAGTTCCTGATGCTACTGGAGATCAATCGTGTAGAGAAACTGATGCACGTTAAATCTGTAGTGGCTCGTAGGGGTTGTGTGGAAATTAGAAGAGTGGAATGCCGCCAAGGTGTCGTCCTCGTTACTAAAACGTAATTCAAAATTACGTGACCCATCACCTATAGTCCGTGCGTTGCTTCTAAGCGTAACATTGTAACGGATTCTATTCGCGATTCTGGCTAATCCATTAGAGAAAATACTTTTTGTGATGTTACATGGTTATAAAACCTCTTTCTATAAAGGAACCACGATTTATGCAAATGCGGGTTACTATCTAAAGTCTAGTGGAGAGAGAATTGAGAATGGTGATTGTTGTAATACGGAGACTAAGAAATTATAAGAGGCGCAATTTACTGTCGACCCCGCTAGAGGTGTGGGAGGAAGTGAAGGATGACTCGCCATAATACTTTTCAACTATTTATTCAGCACACTAATCATCAACAGACACAGTTCTAGTATTCAAACAGGATGAGATGTTCCGATTACGGGCAATAGGATATTTAACTACGAGAGACGCGAATTTTGTGAAGACTTCTATAAATTGATCCTCCTTTTATGGATCAATCCACAACTCTTATATTTGAGTTACAATTTATCTATGGTGACCAATCGTTACTTAATATCTTCCACTATCTAATGCCTGAAACGCGCTATCAATATATACTAATACCTGATCGGTAGCTATCTCTCCTTGTCGTCAGATTCTATATATTTCAATCTCCATGTATCCATCTATCCATCTAACTAGTTAGAAAACCTATACTATATATAACCGACCTAATCTGCAGATCACGGTTTCTTCTTCCAAAAGGGTTGGTTGTGATTGATAGCCCAAAGATTTCCCAAGAGGATTAGTTGAAGGACGCGTATAGATCCGTCACAAAATTATTGAGAGAAGCTAACGTTGGAATAGTAGTAGTTCTAGATGAAAAAGTTCGATGGGCCTTTCGAGGAGTAGCATTATTATTGTGGGGATCATTTATTAATAACTATAAGATTTATATTCGTGATGTATCTAAATTAATACATTCTGTCACAAAAAAAGTATATGCACCTAGAAGGAAACGAGCTACTATCACAAAACTTGAAATGTATGAGATGAGCAAATGATTAAAAATTCAAAACATGTTTTATTAAGAAGACATGGCTAGAAAAAGTTACAAATCAGTAGGTAGTAAATCCACCTCTGGTAGCTATACAAGCCGAAACACGACGTGGCATCGAATCAATGAGGTCACCTATGACCTCTTGCGGAAGATCGTTCCCTACTCTTTGCAACTGGTCAGTTTTTTATGAGTATTCCGAGACGGCTGCAGCTACTTTTCAAGTACGTCTCAAACCAGATTTGTTGGCGAGAGGTCTGGTGACCTGACAGGTCATGGAAATACTTCATGTTCTTGAAGACACTGCTGGGAGAGTCATAAAGTATGTGGAAAAGTGTCGAAAAATTGTTTAAAATCTATCATGACGAATCTGATAACTCAAAATGCTATAAGAATATTTCTATAAAACTTTTTGAGATTGATATTTATATTATTTTGTATAGAATGTATTTAAATATTTCTTATTGTATGAATATTTTTGAGTGATGGCCTGTTATTTAAATAATAGTTTCATAAAGAGAATGTTACGTTTCTTATATTTACTCGATCAGTTCTAAAATTTTTAAATTTTAATAAAACATTGAAATTTTAGAACATTCTCCGAAAGAATGCCTCTAATTCGTTTTAGTAATACTTTTACTTATATGTTTATTACTTTTTTCTTTAATGGCTTTGAAGATTTTCAAAAATATTGCTAAAATTTCACTTATAATTGTAAATTTTGTAAAATTTAGATTTTCTTTTCAAAAAAAAATGTTAGTTAAAGGTTAGAATTTATTGGTATAGACTCCTAGAAAAACATTCATAATGTTTTAGTACGCTGTTTTTTAACCGCTTCCCTTACCAATTTTTTCGAAAAAAATTGCAAAAAATTATTCCATTTTTTAATTTTATTATTAAATACAAGAAATGAAACAAAACAAAATATGTAGGTTTTAAGTTGAATTTTTAATTTTTTGCAGGTGTAAAAGCATTTAGTTTTTATAATAGTTTACTATTCCGAGTTATCTCGGGAAAATGGAAAATAGTTAAATATTAGTTTTTGTATATAGTTTTTGTAACAAGGGACAACACAAAGTGATACCTGTTATACTATACACTGGTACCCGGTCAATTTTCTTGCTGGCTTACATCTGGAATCTCTTTTTACTGGTGATTTGCTTCAATAAGGCTACAATTGTTTTCAATAAGGCGACATACAGAAGAATCACTTCCACTATTTTCAATGTCCACCCCTTCCTAATCACTATCTTAAAAATAATCGCTTTCACTATCTTGCATCATCGCCATTATTTTACTTTCTTTTCAATACAACTATCCTTCTCTATACATTA
This sequence comes from Trichonephila clavata, assembly GCA_019973975.1. Classification (NCBI taxonomy): domain Eukaryota; kingdom Metazoa; phylum Arthropoda; class Arachnida; order Araneae; family Nephilidae; genus Trichonephila; species Trichonephila clavata. Next base: position 43,395 of record BMAO01013839.1, read on the forward strand.
ATAATCTACGAGCCGACTTATGCTATACAATAGGGTAAAACACGTGACCACTCCTGCCAAAAGAACCGCGAAACCAACAAAACTTGGCAAACTGCTAATCAAAGCTGAATATTTCCTTTTATTTCCTACAGGCCGAGTAAAACCGTAATAAAACAAATCGTACTGACAAATTCTGCTTTCCTCGAGTTTTCTCGGGATAATAATTAACTGCGATATATATGAACTCGAGATAACTCGGTATAATTAGGCAAGTGGTTAAAAAAGTACTCTGAACGTGTTCGGATACCTTATAATAAACAATAAATCCCAAGAAAACTAAAAATTACTTTTATAAAAATTAATTTTTAAGTAATAAAAATATTCTCTTATTTTTATAAATATTTTTCGTTTTCTGTTCAGCTTATTGTACTAAATATTTGATTTACTTTAGAGAAATATTATTTGTGTATTTATTTGTTCTTCACGCTGTGAGACGTCATCTTCTTTTACGGTTGTTTCATTATCATAACCATCACTCCACCCCTTACTCATTGTTTGCTTCCTTAATCACTGTCATAAAGGAGCTTCTTCTTCTAAAGGATGCCCTTCGGGCTCTGTCATTCAATGGCTTCAGAATGGTAACATCGAGGTCAATGGCAGCACAATGGAATCATTCGGTGGAACATAACGAGCATCACTCGCAAGTTTTGTTTACTCTGAAGAACTCCTAATTACTATTTTCCCCATTTAATGTATTTTCTATCTCCTTCCAGCTAAAAACTGAAAGGTGAATCTTCCCTTTAATAATTAATAAACACATAAAAAAGCTGTTTTATCTTTTTTATATTGTTTCGGCGAAAGTAAGTTAAGGCTGTCTGTCTTCGGTTTATGTTAAAGAATAGGGCCAAAATTTGGAATATTTTTTCAGATATAAAAGTACTCAAACATTGATACTATATTCTGGTCTCACTATTCTGTAGAGAATTATTTATTTTATCATTGACACATCTTTTTCTTTTATAAAATGTGTTTCACATTTTTTTCTCCTATAACGTAATATTAAATGTGCTATCCCTTTACATTTTAATAGGAAAAGTTACTTATTTATGAAATGTTTTGAAATTTTAAAAACTCTATTGTTGAACAAATGTATTAGTTACAATGTCACAAAATATTTATAAAAATTGAGGCATTTTTCTGTCCTAAAATGTGCTCTGCGTTAAGCTTATGCCTTAACAGTTATTACTGATTCCACACTCATTTACAAGACTCTCTTGCAATTTTGATGGGCAATCGTTTCTTTATTTTTGGAAATTTATTTTTAAAAAATTTCGATGAAAATTTGCACTTTATAAAATATAACCATAAGAGATATTCGAGAGATATTTAACTGAAAAAGCAGCTTTGAAAATATAAAAAAAAGTTTCCGTCTTTCTTAATTCGACTATATAGTCGAACTTAAAAAATAAAATATTCACTTACAATTTCTATTCTAAAATTTTATATGCTTATTTTTCCATAAATATGACCTATTTTCTTGACGTCGCATCTTAAAGAAACACGAAGGCAATTGCGGTAGACCTCGTAAGATTGAACTTTGGTCAAGTGATGAGGACGAAACCAGAGCTGGCATCCCTTTCTTCTAACATAAGCGGGAGGACATTAACATGCGCCGGCCTCCAATACACGAAGGGTCTTCAGAGGCGCCTCGACACGAACTCGCGACACTCCGGCTATCCACTAGGCCAGCGCGGCCCCGCAATTTAAGAAGAAACAAAATACTTGAAAAATTATGTTTTTTAGCATAAAATTATCTAACATTCTCAGTGGCGTAACGGAAAATATTAGCCCCCCCCCCCGCAAAGTCAGATTTTCGGCCTCAAGCCGTATCTTACAAAGGGCGCATACTTGGCATCAGTCAATCTTTGAGCCCTCTAGAATCCTGGGCCCTTCCACGATGTGGGGGTGTACGCTACGCCAATGATCATTCAGCTATAAATTCTTTGCAATTAAGAGGGATAAAAAATCTCATCTTCTTTCTATAAAAATAAAAGAAAATCCTTTCTTTTTGGAAACGGAAGAGAAAAACTGTATTAATCAAAATTTTCTAGAAAATATCTGGAAATCACTTACATGATTTTAGACCGTAGAATATGAATATATAGTTGAGCAGTTTATCATATTATTAATAATAAATAAATATATAATTCTGATGAAATATTTTTCGCAATACACGACCCCATCAGCTAACCAACTGCTTAGATTGCAAAACATTTACAACATCAAGCTAGTTTATATTTCCTCATTTGTATTTTGCATCTTATCTATTTAAATTGAGCAACCATTTAACATCTATTTTATTTACTAAAACAGCTTTTGGGATTTATTGACATTTTACCTTTTTCCAAACGAAGCAAGGGCCCTTGAGAGTATAATCGATTTAATTCAATGATTCCCGATGTTTCATCTTGATTCCAGTTACGCTTCAATTGTAGTATGTTTTCTTACATTTTGTTAAGAATATTTTTTTTTTCAAAAAAAATAACTAAACAGTTTCAATGACCCAAATAAAAATGTTTGATGTTCGCGCAAAAGCTGATATTCTAAATGAACCTTTCAAGGAAAATCGTATTCATTATGTAAAAAATTGAAACTCTAAGATAATTTTATTTTTACAAAAAAAAAAAAATGTTTTTTTTTTCGATCTGCATGCAAAGAGCTGGCAAAATTTGTTGAGAGAGAAATAAAACGCTTTTTTACTGTTTTATAGTAGCATTTATATATGCCATGCATTTAAATAGATACATAAAGTCAATACACCTTTAAAGATGATATTTCAAAAACTTTATAAATTAAGAAGCTACATATCCCTTTCTCATTTTCTTTCCCTCTTAAAAATTAATTCATAAAACTGATTCCCAATCTCAATAATATCAAAAAATATTTCATAATTATTACAATTAAAAATAGAACAGTTTTTCAAGCAAAAGAATTTTCTTAGATATTTAATTGATTAATGAAATATTTTTTTTACGTTTTTAGTGACCAAAATATGCATAAATATATTTTTATTGATATAACGTACCTGATAAAAAGTTTTTTGTATGATATAGTTTCAAATTTTATAATATTGAATACAGTTTTATAAAGCTATTTCTTTCATCGAAAATGAAAAAGATGTGTAATTCTCTTTTTATATCGTAGTGCATACATATTCCGAAAGGTTAGATTTTTCTTATTCACCTGTATAATATTTCTAATTTAAGTAATTATTTTATATATATTTAAAAAGATGTAGAGCAGTATGGTGGGCAGACTTTTCCTGGGTACGAGCTACTAATTTTTTCAAGGTTTTGCGGTCCACCTAGTGGCATAGGTGTGGTGAGCAACGAAAAAGGTCTACAATATTTAGCGTAACTTAATAATAAACATGGAATATGCACATACCTACATAACTAAAATAAAGAAGTCACACTTTTAAAACTGCGTTTAAAGCAAAACACAAGATACAAACATAATAATAACCACAAATAAAATAATATCAAATGATACATTTATTATTAAACAATTCGAAATACATTAACAAGCAAAACATTTTCATCTAAAATTAGTTCTCGTAGTTCTAGTTGGTATAAGACTTATTCTTCATACTTCCAGCCAATCTTGAATATCTCGGTATATAATTACTAACTGCTAATTTTCAGGCAATCACCCCAAAGACGGTCCACCGGTCGATCGCGATCAACTTAATGTTTATTCCTAATGTCAAGTTTATCCATGAAAGTAACCATGTTCTTTATAACTCGTACGATCTACAAATACTTTTTTTCATTGGGATTCTTCCCATTTCGTTTTATTTATTTTCCTCTTCATTTTATATGCATAGAAAAAAGTTTGTTATAGCAACTGAGTGAAACTATTTTATGATTCTATTGCATTCACTGATGTCAAATGAACTGATTTGTTCAGGTTGCTCCTCTACCTCATCTTCCCTGTGGTATCCAGCCTGAGCTACAGCAGTCGCCGCATCCAGCAACCCGAGCCTCAGGGGCCCTCAGAGGCGAGGGCCCCTACCCTGCCCTTCGATACAAATATAGCTCTCAACCTACTCAATTTCGCACAACAGCTACTAGGTAAGTTCTGGATATATAAATAAAATTTGAAATTCGCTTCTGCGTGTGAAATTAATTAAATAATGAGAAATCTAAATATATTATCGTTGAATTAAAAGCTTTTTATCTCTTTTCATTTAATTGTTTTAACTCCTAAAATTTTGAATGTCTAAGTGTAAGAGAGCATTGTGTTTTCAATAAATATAAATTTAGTTAAAATCTTATATTTAAAAAACTTGAAAGAATAGACTAAAATAAACCAACGTGAAAGTTATGAGGATTTTTTTTCTTTTCCCTGTAATGATCCTCATAAAGTTATCCTTTAAGTAAATTACTTAGTATTTTTTTTCTCTTATATATGACATGGAAATGGATATTGTTTTATAATTGCTATATATTTAATCTAATTATAAAGAAATTTGTGTAAGTATATTCAGTATTATTAATTAATTATATAATAGTTATTGCAAATGAATTAATAAAAAATATTAAATATGAGCTCCAGTTATTCAAATTTGATAACCACTTTTCATTTGTTTGTATTAAGTTAAAAATTTAGTTATAATGTTACAATGTACGAAGCAAAAATTGCGGGGAAATATTATCTATTCAAACAGAAAATTGAGTAATACATATTTTTTACGCTGCTCTCTCTTCAGAAGTTAAGGAATTTGTTATCGATATACCTGATTATTTTGTTTTCTGAAAATAATACTTTAAGTGTGGAGTGCCATTTTTTAATTTCAAGCAAAACAACATTAATAGTTCTCGAGTAATGAACAATTGTATCTTAGAATTATTTTACACTGTATTTCCTTACATAGTATTGTAAATATTAAAGCAATTTCTCTGTTCCTTATTTTTCTTATAACAGAATGATAAATAAGAAAATTAATTTTGTATTGTGAAGTAAATTTTTAAAATACCAAAATAATTATGGTAGTAGTTGACGACCTTAGAATCGGTGATCAATAAGACTTGTCCGAGAAGTTTCCATTATTAACGTCTATAAATGCTTGTAACTAAACCATAGTTGATAAAATTTTCAACAAGTAAATATCTCTCTTCAAAGTTAATTAACCCCTTTCAATTAACGGACAGCTATCCACTTCCACACCTATGAAACTCCCTTTTAACAATTTAAAACCAAATCTGCGTACTACGTTTCCACTCTAAGAAGGTGGCAATTAAACTCTACAAGTGACATCAAATATTTTATAACAAGTGAGTGAGAGTTGCATTAATGTCACATAAATAAGCAACATGATGGCTATTGAGGGAACGCTCAAGGGGAACCGAGCTCATCCGAAACGGTTTAAGGCTATTGGCGCCGGAAATCATCATTTTGAACCTCGGTCAAGGGAGGCATCTGAGCTAGCACCCCATCTCTAAAGTTCCACACCACGCCAGCTGGAGGACTTTAGACCTCAATATATTTCCCCCCAACTATACACAGTTGGTCTTCGGTGGCACTGGGGCTCGAACTCATGGCGTGCCTATTATGAGCTCGTTAACATACCCACTGAGCTACCGCGGCCACAGAAATACTCACGAATGAGTAAATGAGTGAGTGAAGATTAATGTCGCACTGTTCAACTACACGAGGGCTTTTGGCGACGGACCTTGTCATTTTGAACCATGGCCAAGTGACGCGGACGACACCTGAGCTGGCACCCCCTCTCCTAACTACCACGTTTAAGCTCTCGACAGATTTAACGTGCATCGCTCCCCTACTCGGCGGGTCTTTAGTGGTACTGGGCTTGAACTCATGACATGCCTGCCATGATTCGATACCTTGACCACTTGGCTATCGCGGCCACAAATACTCTCGAGATATCCTCAACAAAACGTGTTCTATGTTTTATTTCCTATACCATAATGCTAAACTAATTCCCGCTTAACAGTTAAAGTGAAATTAGCTTATATATGAATATTTTCACATTTTAAAAGTTCAATATTATAAACAAATTTATGAATTACCATGTTATGGATGTTTAGACCAGGGGTCGGCAACCTTTTAGCCGTGGCATGCCAAACCAATCTGCCAATATGATTCAGCGTGCCACACAGTAGGAAATTTTTGAAACCATTCGAGTCCCGCGATAATGCATGCAAAGTTGGAGAAGAGAGTTCAATAATATAGATTTTCAGTTTTATTTTATATTAATTTTGCAATTTTAGAGATGATTTTTAATATAAAAACAAACAACATAAAATATGAGTATTTCTTCAAAAAAAAACTTATACATATATTATGCATTTTAAAGCATATTTATTAAAATAAGAAAGACAGCATAAAATATAAGTATTTCCCCACTATAGTTAAGTTAAAAAGATAAATAAATATTTCAATGCGCACCTTTTCCTTCCACCGCTCTACTTTCGTATCGCCAAATCAGGGGTATAATGTGTGACTTTCAATTTGACACGATTCTAAGCATTCAGTTGTAAAAAAAATTTCTTCGCGGAATCGAAATATTTTCATATGTGGAAATATTTCTTACTTAGATATGTAAGATCAAAAGCGGAAAGCAGAATACATGCAATTTTCTCTCTTGAAACAATTAAATCTCTCCAGCAATGACATTCAGTAATTAACAAAATAACTGTAAATTTATCTTTCATGCGTTGCTGGAAACTTTGTTCCGTTTTTGTTCGAGCTCTAAGGCATCAACAAACCTATTTTAAGCCTACAAACTTTGATGATGCATTTAAGGTATCCGACTATCCCAAAATTGTGAATTTTGGCCAAAAATTTACACATTTTTTATGATTTTATTTTATAGGACTTGTTGATCTTATAAAAATACCATAGTTATTATTTTCCGTACACTAGAACAAAAACCACAAGCGTTTTAGTAAAAGCAGATGTCATTACTTTAAGCAAGATATATATATATATATATATATATGTCATACTTTAAAACGCGTTTTACTCAAAGAAAATGTGTTTTTTTTTTTTTTTTTTTTTTTTTTGAAAATGCTCAGGGACAGCGATTACTAAAAATGTCTTGAAAATAATGAACTGAAATTTTTGTGTGTATATTCTGTATATTAGGAGAAGTGTTTTAACCGTCAGATTTATCAATTACTGTTTTATTACAAAATTTACAGTCCCTTATGTCAACATAATCACTGTTTTTTTAAGCAATTTCATATAATAACTAAGATAAAGTGTTCTAGTTTTTGTAAAAATTAAAATATCTATTATTCTGAAGGTCATTTCAAAAATGAATAACATGGCAACACATCAGAATTGCAAAATTGAAAATTTGTTCATAAGTTTTTGGTACAGAATGGGCCCCGTTTATGTTATTTTTTGTCAATTTTTACCCATTTTTTCCCATTTTAATAATAATAATTTCTTTTTATCTTCTCAATTTTAGCATATTTTTCTTAAAATTTACTGAAACCACAAAAAAAAAATCCCTATATATCCTTTTTTTATATAAAAAAAAGTTGTCGCGAGTAGTCGGATATCTTAATATCTCGTGTAAATTCTCTTTTATTCGACAGCCGCTCCCCGCGCCTGCTACTACCAAGGAAACAGCTATTCGTGCGGCCTGAGTATCGGCTGCTGGCTCCAGGGCAAACGATCCATGGACCTATGCAGCGGTGGGGTGGTCTGGTCGTGCTGCGTACCCAAGAATGCCGAACCCAACAAAGTGGCCATCGTCAAGGCAGCCAGTGAGTCATATAGCTTTTTTCTTGTAGGTGGAATCCATGGAGATTTCACTCCATATAATTGTTAACATTATTATCGATAAAAAAAATTTTTTTAATGAAAATGGATGAGAATTTAATACATAGACTATAGGAATTTGATTCAATATTGTTCAATAGCATGCCATCCAATTCAATTCCGTTCACATGTCGCAATTTTTTGTAACTTTCGGAATCATGAATACTGCATTTTTGAAGCTTATTTTGCAAAGTTCTGTAAATCCTATCAAGCATGGATATCAAAAAATGTATCCATATTCAGTTTCCTTTTCGATTCCTACAACTGTAGTAGTAGTATTTAAAAGGAAAATTAATATGAATATATATTTTGATTGCCAGAGAATAAAAATTTCAACATGACCAAAATTAATTTTAAACTGAAACAAAATTCTAAGCACACAAAGCAAAAATTTTAACAAAGTAAAAAAAAAAAACATCCTGCAGCTATTTTTAAATTTTTTTAGAATAGCTATAAGCTTAAGAACATCTTATTTCATAAAACTTTTAATTATAAAAAAGACTGACCCGAAATACATTTACTAAAATAAAAATATTAAGCAAACATTATTAAATGCAGTTAAATATAAATGGGATTTTTTTAAAAGAAATTTTCTCCATTTTCATTAAATTATATTCTTTCAAAAAGGGAATTTCTTAAAGTATCCGTAGACTTAGTTCTGGATTTTTTGATACTTCATACGGCAAAAAGTATATAATTTTAGTATATCTTTAAAGGTAAGGAATATGTGAAAAAGTTTCTTGATTTATGTTACAGTTGCAGTCAGCATACAAATGGACTGAATGCTAATACTTATCTTTAAAAAATCTAAAATGTATTAATTTTATGCCATTACATATTGCCTTATTCTATTACACACGCGCAGTTCACCCGAAATGCTTGTCATGTAGTTTTTCAAATGATCTCCAACGTTCTGCGTAATTCTTATTCACCGTGATATGTCATCATAAAAGAATATTGCCTGAAAATCTTGAATATAAATTTGAATTTATTTTTAAAAATTCAACTTTTTACTTTATTATTACGTGACCACCGTGCAATTTATTTTCCCATGCTTTCGTATGCTGAAATGACAAAAAGAGTTTGGTAATATATTCGTATATATTCTAGTAGAGTAGAAATTTTTGCTTAAAATACTGAATCAATAACAAATTATTTTGTTTCTTATCAGATGACATGCAACTATTGTTCTCTAAAATCAATTTCAGTCGCAAAATATTATGTAAATTATGTTAAAAAACTATTGATGTACATCTCTCAGACACGATCAGAATGTATAAGAATCAAATTTTTCGATATAAAAAAATGTAAGATTATAGAATGGACATGAAGTATAACTTTTGTACTTTTATTTACTGTTAAATTAAATGCTTATCAAGGTACTTCATTTTTATATTTAAAAAATGTGAGGAAGTGTGAGAAAAGCTCTCTTAAAAATGAAATTTAAAAAAAAGTATTAATGCATAAAATAAAGTAATGTATTTATATAACGGATTTTATTTTCCTAAATACAATATTAATAAAGTGTTCAGTCACCGACATGTCTTAGGGGAAGTAACGTATTATTCAATATTTGTAAACAAAATAATGACTTCTAATTAAATGTATAAAATGCTACATATTACTATTTCCGTACATTAGATGTGTAAATAAGCCGACTTAAAGTAGAGAAAATTTTATTTTTTACGAATATAAGACGCTGAAAATTACTGACACAGAAATAAGTGGTATTACTTAAGCGTGGTGTTAATATAAATATAAAGTTATGTGTTTTTGGAGATATATATGTGTTTCTTTTCAAGCTTGTGGAAAAACTTACATGCGAGACTCAAAGATAGTCGGTGGGGAGAACACGACGTTTGGTTATCAACCCTGGCACGTAAGTGACATTTTATTTTCAATTAGTTTATAATGTTCTAAAGATTATTTGTTTTAAAATGCTTTCATTAAATGTCCCTTTTAATACATTATTTAAAAAACAAAACAATAATATGTATAAGTTATTGAAAACATGCATCATTCCCTAATTATTAAAACTGATTAACATAACCTATTATTTACTAATAATTTATGTTTTATTAATTAACGAAAAATCCCTGTTGAGATGATTGAGCAAAAAATGCCTATTAATTGCAGTTTTTTTTTAAATAGCATTTTGGAAAGACTTAATTAAAATAAAAAGAAAAATATTTCATCTTTAAATTGAATTGAACATTTCTTTGTTAAGACGTACTTCGTCAAATAAGAACTATTAAATAAATAAAATTAATTAATCATTTTAAGAAATTCACATTATAATAAATACTCATGGCATTTTGATATTTTCTGCTTGTACCAGATTAGTTATCACCGATCTTATAATTCTCTATTTAAATTTGTGATGAGTAATTTATACTCAAAAGGAGAAAAAAATCAGATAATGGCAAATGTAAAAACTAATTAGGGAGTTTGTTCAACAAATTTTTAAAGAGTTTTAGCATTTGTTGTGATATTTTTTTCAAGTAATAAACAAAGCAACAATCAATATTCAAAAAACAATGTGTTCATACTTTTTTTAATCATGCGTTCTTGAGTTTTTATTTCATTCTATGTAAAAATATTGATTTATATTTAATCTAAAAGGTTAAACTGCGTCGAAATACCATAAATTTAAAGGAAAGCTTCCGAGTTTTCTTATATATTTTATTATACCATATTTATATGAAAAAGAATTTTATTACTCGATGTGGTAAAAAAAGACATCTCACATATATCATACTTTAAAGTTGTTCAACTTATATCTGTACAAAATAATAGAGAGATCTTTTTTTTTCTGATTGAATTGATAGTTAACAGATGCACAAAAACAATTGGCATTTCTCAAATAACTTTTGAATATATTATACCAATAAACTATAGTATTTTAAATAAGAAATTATGTCTTAAAAAGGACGATTTAAAACTAGTTAAAATAAAGTTTTCAAAAGAAATGGAAAAAATCTGAAGGGAATTAGGAATTCACAAGTTTGAAACTCTTACTGATTATTTTTTAATGTAAAATTATATGGTAAGAATTAGTTTTTGCTCATGTTTTCCGTAAATATTTTAAATCATTTATCATTTTGACAATAAAGAAAGCTCAAATGCTGAGAACCTTTCTGTTACTTTATCAACTTTTTAATATTTCAAGCATTTTATTGTTTTTTTTCCTGTAAAATGATATAAATTAAAAATAGATATTGCAAAATGCAATAAGAGTTTATAATAAGTTCCACAACAATTATTTATATACACACAATGACAAAATCATGTTACATTCATCTCACAATAAAAATATTTATAAGCCATTTTTACAAAATAAATGAGAATTTTTATTTTCCAACAGCCATTATAATTAAAAAATAATTGATTCTTAATGTTTTAAATAAGTAATTGTAATTCAACCATTGCTGCTTTTTTAATTTTTCCTTTTCCTCTTGTTTTAATAAGTGCAGGAATAACGTTACTTTAAATTACTAATTTTTGTTTTTAATTACAACGCAGTTGGCTCTTTTTTTCATGTCTGTCTTGTTCAAAACTCATTAAATTATATAGTAAATGGCACTTATTTAATTAAGAATCTCAATTAATTTTTAAACAATGGCATTAAGTAATAAAGTTCTAAGCCAAAGCAACATTTAATTTCAGGAGGTTAGAACATTGTCATTTACTTCCGCGTAAACTTAGAATTTTGATCAGCCTCGCGAATAGGCTTAAAAAGAAAAATGTTCTCTCTAATGTTAATCTATTCTTTTCCGTTCTTTCGTGACAGGTCGGAGTGATCAAGAGGGCGCTGATGTCGCAGAAGATCGCTTGCGGCGGCGCTCTCATCCATGAGAAGTGGGTCATCACTGCGGCTCACTGTGTTTACAAGTTAGTGAGCTTTTTTCAGCTATTATTTATTTCTCTGACAACGATTGAAAATAAAACAGTAACTGATTTTCACATTCGTATTCTTTTCACATATCTGGGTGAGATCACTTAGATAAAGGCACGAAGATGCGGTGAGCAACTAAGCTATAGTTGAACCTTAACCTCTGTGTGTTATACTGCCCTTATTATAAATAATATCGAAGCATATAGTCAGGAAATTATTTTAAGAGCGTTCCGGGACAATTTATTGAAATAATTAATAGCATTTAATAAAATTTATTAATAAAACGAGGTGTTTAATCAGGGATTAATTCAATATGATAGCAGAAAAAATTGGGTTTCAATAAATTTTCAAAATAATTATATTATTACTAAATTTTCGATAAATTTTTGTAAAATTAAAATAATTTTACAGTTAACAATGGACATTTATTTCATTTTTAGTTATTTTTACTTGATTTATTTATATAGCTTCGCTTGCGTTATTTATTCTTAGTATAATAAAAAGTTCCACAAACTTGGTTTCATTAATTATAGTTCAGCGTAGTTTCATATTAACAGAAAAGGTTAAAAATAGCTACCGATGAACAAAATTTACTATTCCTTATGCAAGGGATTTCTCCTGAAATCCCTTAATGATTGGGAGTCAAAATGAATACCAGCCGTAATCAAAACAAATATTATTTATTAATCCTTTTATAAGTCTCACTAACCCAGGGAAGGAAATGCACTTGTATAAAGTATTGGAGCCAAAATGGGGGAAATGAGATATTTCATATTTAATTATAAGTAGAATTACTTACATTTGGTAATAATCGCAATTCCAATCTCAAATAATCGACTTTTACAGTCTATTTAATTCTAATTTCAATATTTTACTGACTGAATCGTCGAATACCAATTTTAAATATTAATTAATCAATCGACGAGTTTCGTTCTCGTCTAGTTTTCCATTACTTTTACGTTAATCACAAACTCTATCATTTAACTCCTAACACCTCTCTTCGAACCTAAAAGTTAATGCTTAAATATAAGACATGATTTACATAAATCGCATCTTCTTCTTCGGGAGAAAGTTTTCAATTGACCAATATTTAAATTAATAGAATTTCCCCAAGAGGATTAACAAAAGGTACGCGAATGGACCCGTTACAACAGTTACACTTAGACTAAAAGTCGACATACCACGGCTCTTTGTACCCAGGGTTATGGCTTTTCAGACGTTCATCTCTCTGTATTATTAAAAAAATATTTAATGTCTACTAAAAATTACCTTTTTTCTGTTTTCTATATAAATATCTATTGAAAAAAATTTACCTGTATTTGCGTATACATTTAAATTTTTGACTAGCTGAGAATAATTACTTCTGCATCAAATTGTTTTCCATTACAAATTTATTTAAGAGAATCAGTGAAAATATTAAAAATAACTCTATAGCAGAAATTAGAAAAATACTTTTTAAAGTTATTTTCAGAAATGTTTACAAAATAGCACATATATGTTCAACTCATAGCACTCGTGAATGGACAAGAGATATACTTAATCTATAAACAAGTCATATAAAAAAAATTTAAGTCAATTCCTACTCAGAAAAATTTTATTTTAGTTACTCTTTATCACAATTAATATAATATGTATATAAATATGACAGAATCACACACACACACAATATTAAGTGGCAAAATAGAAAGTGATTTTTCTTTCTACATGTGGTGTTGGACTATTATATATATTTTTGTTTGTTACTATTTATTCATTAATTAAATTTAATTAATGAATAAATGCTTGAAAAAAACTGTATTAACATCCAGTCCCAACCACTACAAGTTTAAAAAAATCATTTGAACTTGAGTAGATGAATAAAAAGTATTTTATTAACGATTGAAAATTTGAACAAGATATATATATGTACTAGCTGTTACCCGCCCGCTTCGCTGGGTATTTCATGATGTTTTATAAATTTTTACTGCTTATATATATGTATAAATTATTGATATCTAAGTCCTAGCATTAAGAATTCGATTGAATTGAAAAATATACTTATACCTGTAACTGTCACCTGTTGATAAAAAAAAGGGCAGAACTCATCTAATTTGTATTTTCTAAAAATCTCTAAAATTGAAGCATAGAAGGATGTTTGCTCTTTCGTAACTCAAAAACCAAGTGGATTCCCGCAAAACCAATTTTCGGTGGATCTCTACTCCGTAAATTGAACATGCAAGCCAAATTTCAAGTCTAAATCTAACAGAAAAAAGCAAAAGTTTTACTATAAATATCCGTTGAGAGCCGTTTTCCAAAATTACCGCTCTTAGCGGATTTCAATTCAACAAAAGAAAAATGCAAACCAAATTTCATTATTATAGTCCTTGTAGCTCGAAAAAAGTAATTTTTTTTGTCAATACGTCCCAGTAACCCCCTGCAACACCCCAGAACTTGATTTGCTTAAAATTTATTCTTAGTGGATCCCTATTCAACAAAAGAAACATGCTTAACAAATTTCAAGTATATGGGTCTAACAATTAAAAACAGGAATTTTTTTCTGTAACTCCTCTTGACCCCTCGCAAACATCTTTGGGGGTCAATTTTCATTTTACTCTTTGTTAGAGGAACGCTATTTCATGAAAGGAACATGCCTACCAATTTTCAAGCAGGATGATCAAGTAGTTTAAAAATGGAAATATTTACCGATTACGCCTCTTAATCTCCCGAAATTAAACTTAGTAGTTGATATTCGCGAAACCCATTTTGTAGTGGTTCTCTACTTTACGAAAGGAATCTGCTTATCAAATTTCAAGACTGTACGTCTAACAGTTTAAAAATGGGGATAATTGTCAATAACGCCACTTGAGCCCCCGCAACGCCACTTCTGGGTCTGTTTTCACAAAACCCATTTTGTAGGGGAATTGCACTCTATGAAAGGAATCTGCTTAGCAAAATTTGAAGACTGTGCGTCCAATTAATTAAAAATGCAAAAAAATTATCAATAACGCCCCTTGAACCCCCGCAACACCACCGAGGGGTCGATTTTCACAAAACACATTTTGCAGTGTATTTCTATCCTATGAGAGGAATCTGCTAACCAAATTTCAAGACTGTGAGTCTAATAGTTTAAAAAATAGAAATAATTATTTATATCTGCCCTTAACCCCCCGCAACACCCCTTGGGGATCAATTTTCTCCAAACCCGTTTTGTAGCGGATATTTACTCCATGAAAGAAACATTCCTTCCAATTTTCAAGCAGGTAGGTCAAATAGTTTAAAAACGAAAATATTTATCTCTTACGCCACTTATTCCCCTGCAACGCCACCTAGATGTCTGTTTTCGCAAAACCTTCTTATAGATGATCTCTACTCTATGAAAGAAATCTCTTTATCAAATATAAAGACTGTGCATCTAATAGTTTAAAAATGGAAATAATTATCCATAACGCCCCTTAAGTCCCCTCAACGCCACTTGGGGGCAATTTTCACGAAACCCATTTTTAGCGTATCTCTACCCTATGAGAGGAATCTGCTTACTAAGTTTCAAGACTGTACGTCTAATAACTTAAAAATAGGAATTTATAATGCCCCTTAAATCCCCCGCCCCCGCAACACCCCTTAGGGGTCAATTTTCCCCAAACCCATTTTGTAGCGGATATTTACTCCAGGAAAGAAACTTACCTACCAATTTTCAAGCAGGTAGTTGAAGTAGTTTAAAAACGGATATATTTATCTATTACGCCCCTTAATCCCCCGCAACGCCACTTAGAAGTCTGTTTTCACAAAACCCGTTTTGTAACTGATCATTATTCTACGAAAGGAATCTATATATCAAATTTAAAGACAGTGCGTCAAATAGTTTAAAAATGGAAATAATTATCTATAACGCCCCCTAAGCCCCTGCAATGCCGCTTGGGTGTCGATTTTCAGCAAACTCATTTAGTAGCGGATCTCTACTCTCTGAAAGGAATCCGCTTACCCAATTTCAAGATTGTACATCAAGTAGTTTAAACATGGAAACAATTATTATTAAAGCCCTTAACCCCCGTAACGCCCCTTGCGTTTCGAATTTCGGAAAATGCGTTCTTAGCTGATGTCTACTCTATCAAAGGAACATGTCTACCAAATTTCAAGTCTGTAGGTTGAATAGTTCCAGAGATTTCGTGATTAGTCAGTCAGTCAGTGAGTGAGTCGCTTTTCTCCTTTATATATATAGATAAATAAATATATATACGCGGAGAGTGTGAACTAATAGTAGGAATTGAAAAAGAATATGATTTAAATATCTTTCAAGAAATTCGAAAAGAAGTACAGCCGGTTTTAAGTATCAATAAGTTTTGTAGAGTCTTACATGGTTTATATGTAATGTAGTTTGCTTATTAAATGTTATAGAGAAGTGAAAATGAATCACTTCACTCAAAAAACTTCGGCTCTTTATCTTTTAAATTCAATACAAGCTGATAAGATAGTACATGTTATCACATACTAATATGTAAACACACAAAAAATTAACATAAACTTATATAAACTAAATTGCAATGAAACAAACTAATTACCAAAGAGCATCCTCATTTTAAAAAATATTTAACAAAAACCTTACATAAAAATAATTTTTAAAAAGTCCACAATCAAGAGTAAATATGTATTTTTTAATAGGGGGGGGGGCATCGTGACAAAAAGTGTGTGCAAAGGGCTTTGAAATAAAAATGACATTTGGTTAACTAACGGAAAATTATTATGCGTGTATTTGAAATGTTATTTTTAATTAACCTGCTTTCGAAGCTTTCTATCAAGGGGATACCTTTGAAGCCAAAAGCATAATGCCAGTTTATAAAATTATTCTCTTATCCAGTCATACCATTGAAATAGAGTTTCACTTTGCAATTTCAATGTTAAAAACAATAAAAACAGTATATTTTGTATTAAAAAAAAAAGGTAAATGTATTTATGTACATTTTATGCAATAAATTATAGCAGAGAGGTGGTTCCCTTTGTTAAATATTATTCACGTTTTGATTGTAGCTTTATAACTCAAACATTTCATAAAATACTATCATTTGCCCATTTTTTAAAAATTTTTGTTGAAATTTCTTATGGATTTAGAGATATTATCTCCGTACAGGTGACCTTGATTTTTATCGGCATGATTTATAATTCATTCCACTCTCTCTTTCCACAGAACCCCCGCGACGACCCTCCGGGTACGTGTGGGCGAGTACAACATCCGCGAAAACTCCGAAGCGTACCCCCATGAGGAATACAGCGTGAAGAGGAAGGTAGTGAATGAAGACTACGAGCCGGCCACCTACCGACACGACATCGCCTTGCTAGAGCTATCGCACCCCGTCGTCTACCGCAAGCACATCGTGCCCATCTGCCTGCCGGAGAAGCTGGACAATTTCACGGGAAGGCTGGCCACTGTCACAGGCTGGGGGAGGACCAGTTACGGTATGCAGTTTTTGGACCAGTTACGGTATCCTAGAATTGTAATTGAAACAAACACTCACCATTTAGGAACATCAAACGCTACAAAAAAGTAAATGAAGGAAGATAGATGGAAGAATTGTGTTATTTTTAACAAACTTAATTTGAAAAAATTAAATTATTCCTGACAACTTTTTAAATCAGATTTAATTGCAACGTATTTATTTCCTCTTTTTTGTATGTACTACTTTATATTAGGATGAAAAGTATTATTACTTTTAGCGCCCACGTTCGCGGTTGTTGGGCCATTAGGCGATGCACTGACCAGTAGAGGCTTGACCTTTATTATAAAAACCACTGATCATTTACCTTTATTATTAGGAGAAAGTTCTCATTGCCAAAACTGGGAAGTCAAAGGTTGTGCAATACTTGAGGTGGTCTGTGTCCATCATCTCTTGATCACAGAGTGGGTATTTCGGGGATGAGAGGAGGTCGAACAATACAGCCACAAGGCTGACAACAGATTCAAAATGAGATAGGGTGTCATAATTTATGAAACCTTTGGCGATAAATTACTGGTATGGGTTAATATGTAACAACCAAAAGTACGTTATTATAGCATTAAAAAATTATCAAAACTGCCTTATCAAACGTTACTTGACCTTCATTTAACCTCCAACATTTTTTGAGATAAAGTAATAAATTATAATTAATAAATTTTGAGTTCAGTGATTTATCAAAACATCATATTACACAAAATATTCCATTTTTATTTGATTTGAAAAAAAATTTCACATGTGTGAAGTGTGTTCTGTACCTTATTTTCTAATGCTAAACGATTTCTAATCATACGCTTTAAAATGAGATATCATAAGCCAAAGATAGAGATTTGATCATTTGATTTTTTATCAATGTCCCACTTTAAGGCCATACGAGGTGGTGACAGACCTCGTAATTTTGAACCGCGTTGAAATGACGAGAATGACTCCTGAACTGTCACCCACTTAATCTAACTTCCATACAATGCCAACGTGAAGACTTTAACCCGCAACATATTTAACGTGCTTCAGCCAATCTAAATGACTGGTCTTCAGTGTCCCCAGGAGATGAACTCATGACTCGCCGAGTCATGAGTTCGTGACCATGAGACGATTTGGCTAACAAGGCCAACAAAAGAGAGACAGAGAGTAAGGTATATTCGATGTTCTTTAAAATTAAAAGATTATAATAAATAGATAATTATATAAGAAGCCCTAAAATATTTTTAAACTTATTAAAAAATGTTTCTACTTAAAAATGGATTTCCAAAACTTAGATTAAGATCTTTAGCATAAGATACGAGCATTCTTATATAAGTGTTTTTGTTACTTTTTTTTCCAGTTAAATGATTTCTGTCAACCAAATTGATTCATTTGTATTTTTATTAAATTCAGACTGTTAAGTGTACTAGAAAATGAAGAATGTTTATTTTTTAATCTCAAGGTAGTTTTATTATTTTGAACAATCTCTTACTGAACAAAAAAATCCTGTAATGAAAATTCAGAACATCGAAATATTTTTTTGAAATGAGAAATAAGAAATAAAAAAAGGCCCCAATAAAGTAACATTTAACTTAAGTAATAAATTTTAGTGAAAAAGTTTTAAAGAATACGATAGCTTAAAAGTATTCATATAAAAAAAAAATTAAGAATTAGAAAAGCATAGCTTAACTATCAATTTAAAAAATAAGTAATGTTTTTTGTACTGTTAAAATTGGGCATCAAATTTAATATTAAAAAAATGCCTGTAATTTTATTACAAAATTAAGATAAGATATAAGTTTTTGATTTTATTTATTTAATTTTTTAAAAATAAAATCGAAAAGTGTAAAATCATGTTAAAATAGTGCTAAATATATAATCATGATTTTTCATAACATTTCATATTTAGAATTTAATATAGAAAAAGTATTTGAAAAACTTATTTTTGTAAGCAGACAATTACTTTCTCAGAATCTTTAGTTCAAAATTGTTTGGCATTTCATACAACTTTGCTTAAGGATGACTACATTGCTGGTTTAAACAGTTTACTTAGTTTCCTGATTACTCACTAGTATATGTCAGACAGATGGCACCCTTGTCAGACAGATGGCAGCAGCATGAGTTTTTTGTATCTTGCTCCTCTGATTCTGATACCGATTTTTAAAAAAATTGATCCATCGGTATATGAATGTTTGTCTTATCTCCTCTAAAAACCTTGAATTAGAGCTTATCTCTTATAAATAAACACGAAATTAAATAAAAGCATTAAATTTAGTAAAATGTGATAAAATCGTGTATTATTTTGCAATTTATTCGTTCAGGTGTGTGTAAAATTTTAATCTTACGTAAATGTAGTACTGCCAGTATAAGCGAGTTCAATGATTTAAACATTCCAGTATTTCTAACCTAGTTTTGTTTTCTGTGCCATGCATGTAAGAAATTTTGTAACTATTTCCTTAAAAATTTCTATGCAATTTTTAAAATATCTTAAGATAATTATTTTTCCCGCGGCAGGACGCAGAACGCCTCCAAATATTCTGCAGAAGGTAAACGTGGAGGTAATCGGTACTGATACCTGCCAAGAATGGCTACAGATTGCGGGGAGAAAAGAGACAGTCTACCCCACTATGATCTGTGCAGGTTATAAGGAGGGAGGCAAGGATTCCTGTCAAGTAAGCACTTTTTTCTTTCAAACTTCACTTGTCTGGATATATTTCAAAATTTTGGAATTCGTGTCTATTACAAATCTTATCGATAAGTTATGCAGAAAAATTCATTATATTTATATTTTGAAACGAATAACTATTGTTTTAATAATATGTATCCGCAAAATTATGTATCATTACATCGATTTCTAATCACAAGTGGCCTATTGGTCATGAACATCCCAATTTTGAGATACAGTCAGGATCCTAATAAAAAATATTCCTAAGTCGACACCCACATTCTACCTAATCGAAAAGATATTTTTTATGCTATTTAAGGGGATAATAAGGGTTTGACCATAATCAGGGGTCCGCTCTCTTTTATTAGGTTCTAAATTGTTCCAGAGAGATTTCATGGGAATTTTCTTAACTGACTCCCTAGCTACTTTATGATATTGTTTGATATGAGATCCTAACATAGTGATGAAACTGTGACATGCAAATAGGTATTACTGCATAAACAAAACTGGATATAATAGTAGAACAGCCCCCTGGTCTATTTGGCGGCAAAAACTTTTCGCCAGATGGCGCCAAGGAAAAAGGGGTGTTTTTTAAAATGGATTCGTAGACGAACACCATGAGAAAAATTTGATTACACTGCTTCCTTTCTCTCAAACAAATATTTTTTCTACATTTTTTTTATTCAAAAATAGAAAAATCTTCATTGCTTCACTTTAAACCATTCTGGAAAAGTCTCTCTTTCAAACAAACGTACAAAATCGATCGTCCAAATTAAACTTATCATTGTCCGAAAAACTAGAAAACGCCGGTCTAGTAGGGTTGCTATTTTCTATTAGTTAGCAGAGTTGACAACTTGGCGTCAAATCCTCAAAAATTTGGCGTTAAAGTTTTGTCGTCAAATCAGGGGGCTGTGCTAGTATCCAACCCCAAAACTGTGTTAAATATCTGAAGTAAGGACCTAAAATTACCGCAGAGGATGCCATGAGATGTCAATGAATGGTGTTAGAAAAGTTAAAAGTGGAAGTTTATAAGCTATTAAGAATATAAGAGAGAGATTGACTTGGCAGATAATCTTGAGTAGATCCACTTGAAGATATTTTGATCCCACGTATTTTAGAGCCATTTTGTCACGAAGTATGTGTGACTTGGTTAGTTTGTGAATAGATCTATTCTTGTTTTAACTTAAAGAATAGATATTGTAATCTGTGATGTTTTTGTGTTTTATATAAAAAGTTTATTTTATCTAATTATATATAACTCTTCTACAGGGAGACTCCGGTGGTCCACTGACAATCAGAGAAGATGGTAGAACGACTCTCATTGGACTGGTATCCTGGGGAGTGGGATGTGCCAGACCAAACCTCCCCGGAGTCTACACAAAGATTACAGAATACCTGGACTGGATCCGGATTCATCTCAGGTCATAGCATCACGCATTTGAATTAGCTGCGCGCACCGCATTTTCACCGAAGGAAGTACACAAAGATACTTCTAAATTTTCCGCCAGTAGACATTTGGTGATTTGAAACGTAAAAAAAACGTCAGGCGCTTCATTGCTTACTGATCATCAAGTTCCTCAAGTATTGACGAATTATGCTTTTGAATATGGTTGACATCCTCTCCAATCTTTGTATTCAGAACTGCTATAATTATCGCTGTAATAGATCTATGAAAATTAATGATACTTTCAATGATTAACTAAAAACTCAGCTTGAAAAAATCTTTTTTGTATCAATGTTTTGATTATAAAATTATAATATTCAATTTTATTAAACTCTCAAAGGAAATAAAAACTTACGGTTGGAGTAAAAATTATACGATTCAAAAACTTCCTTTGCTTTTCAGTACTCTGTGAGATGTAGAATTAAAAATCATTTTCGATGTTCTTTGTATATATTATTTAACATTTCCTGTTTTTAAATGCTTTAAATTCATATTTGTGAGTTCTGTACATTGCAACTGAAGAATAGCCTCGAGAAGATTAAATCATATTACCAAAAAGTTAGAGAGAACTAATAAAGCTGAATGTTCTAAATCATATATCTATATTTAAAAAAAATCTAAATATTTTTCATAATCAAATTTTAAAGAAAACCAATCGATTCCAAGACTGATTTACTTTGTTTATGAGCCTTATTACGATCATCACAAATGAATAGTGTTTCGTCAAACATTTTTAAAAACTCAGTGGTGTTTCTATTCAAGATTTCCTGTGTACATACCTTTTTACGTGATGCTGTGATTGTCCTGTACATATTACTTGGATTGTAGACTTTTGGCTTCGATTGAAGGATCCCAAAAGATGTTTATGTGTATTGGCTGTCAAGAAGTTGGCGTGATTTTCTGTGTATAAAAACGTTTTTGAATATTTTTGAAGAGATTAATGACATTTCTTCTCTTTGCTGGTCAACGAGATGTCAGTTAATAAATGTTCACTTTCTGTAAACTAGATGCCAAATAACTTTTGTTTCAGCTGGTTTGAAAAAGTACACTGAAAAAAAAAAGATGTTTTTAATGTTTGTGTTTTTCTTTACGTCCGTAGACTTTTGCCTAACTGAGCAAAAATGAAAAAAAAAAACACTTTCCAATTTAAGATTTAAATATAATTTTATAAAATAAATAAACTGACTTTTTTATATGACTTGTTGTCTCATTCTTTAATATTTGTAGAGTTACTTGAATTTTATAAAATTCTGAAATCTGTAGTTACAATACTTTATCAAAAAATAAAAAGAAAAACAACTTACATAAAAATATAAAATGCTCGCACATTCCTGAATTCGTGGGTATACATGCATGCCTTTCCGATTTTCAGACACTGCATAAAAAGCAGATTGGTATTTATAAACTGGTACGCGTAAAGCCTTGGGAAATTATCTTCCGATATTGAAGGCTTGGAGTATTTGTTACGGATCTATAAGCGTCCTTCTACTAACCCTATGGGGAATTCTTTTGGGCCAGAATTTTCAACCAATCTTCTCTGAAAAGCAGAAAACGTGATATGCAAATTAAGTTTAATATATATATTCTTCCTTCACGTGTTTGAGAGTCAGTGAATTATGAATAAAATAGAAGTGAAGTAAATTGTCAGGGAAACGTATACGTAAGCAAAGTAAGAAGCCAGAAATTGGATATTAAGAAAGTGAATAAGATTATCTAGCGAGAAGTGTTAAAGTTTAATTAAAGTAAATAGAAGACTGCAAGAGTGAAGGTACTGTGGTCTTAAATAAAGTCGATGTTTAGAAGGTTAAACTAAGAGTGCGATCATTAAATACGTAAGCTCCGTAAAATAATATTAAAGGTAGAGCTGCATGATTGAATATATTCTCCCCAACGTGAATCGTGTCTCCCTCTGACTCTATTGCTGATTCGAATTATCTTGTTTAAAGTATTGATTGTGTCTGATTTGATTATAGTGATAAATAAAATAATTGGAATTCATCATGTCGTATGATCATTTAGTTCCTTCCACACCTCAAGCTGGGTCACAGGGTAGAAGGGACGTGAATGCGTTTCATATTCATGGATATTACTTGATACAATACAACTAGATATCATAACATGAAATTTTTCAAAATTGAAAATCCAAATATCTAGGAAAGCTTTTACGTTTAAATTTATTTTTCCCTACGCAATTGTGTTTCAAATAGTTGATATATTTCCGTATTATAATACACTCATGTCCATAAATTAAAAATAATGAAGTTCAGGCAAAAAAAGAGACAGAAGCAAAACAAATTTGACTTATTTGTAAAGTCTATTTGTTAAACAAAAGGTAGAGAGCAAAAAAGATGCTATATGTTTGACATAACTAATAAAAATTGCGATTTTTACTCCCTGGAGCAAATTTCAAAAAAGAACCTATTTACAAAAAACAGTATAACATAGTTAGTATGATGGTTAATACGGAGTATGTCTCCCGGACGATGCAATACAGGCCTTACAACGCCTACGCATGCTGAGTATCAAATTATCAATCTGATCTTGGGGAATATTACACCACTCATCAAGCAATGCCCTCCGAAGTTCCGGTAGACAGGTGGGAGGGGGTGACGGGCTGCAATTCGTCGGCCAAACATATCCCACACATGCTCTATTGGATTCAAGTCCGGTGAGTATGCTGGCCAATGCATACAGGTGATATCCTCCAATTGAAAGCATTCGTCTACAATGTTTGCACGGTGAGGACGGGTGTTGTCATCCATAAACAGAAATTCAGCACCCATGGCGCCCCGAAACAAATGTACATGTTGTTCCAGAAGACATCCCGATAGATGTGGCCTGTCATCGTTACACTCTGAACATGCAGGTCAGTTCTGGAACCAAGAATAATTCCTCCCCAAACGAGCCATCCTGCACCACCTTAACGGTGTCGTTCAATGGTGTTCTCTTGGTGGTAACGGGTACCTGGCGCTCTCCATATGAAAGTCCGGCGAGAATCAGACTGCAAACTAAAACCTGGACTCGTCGGAAAACATCACACAAGACCACTGTTGCGGTGTCCACAATGCATGCTCTCTACTCCAGGTTAATCGCAGGCGACAGTGAGTTGCGGTAAGGGGAACACATCTGACAGGCCTACGAGCATATAGACCAATGTGCCCTAAGCGTCTGTACACGGTCTCCCTTGAAACTGTTGTACCGGTAGCTGAAGAGAGCTGACGAGATAGGTCTGATGCTGTGTTCCGTCTGTTTCTTTTGGCAGTAACTGCCAAATACCGGTCCTCATTCGGCGTTGTAACTCGGGGGCGACCTGTTGCTGTAACATCTACTCACATTGCCATCCTCTTGGAATCGTTGTCAAAGCCTGGAGATGATACTCTGGGCGATTCCAAGTTCCTCGGATACTTCCAGCTGGGTACGTCCACATTCCATTCGGCTGATAATTTTACCACGTAAAAAATCATCCAAATGCTTCCTTTGTTCCATAACTATGCGGTTATTGCACTGAAAGGCTTTTAAAGCGCTTGTGAACAATTTTACTTCTTTGCCACCATTCCTTATATACCTCTCTCTTACACTCTCGTCATTGTGACGTACTATCCGCGCCATCTGGTGGTTTCCTGTAATTTGCATATTCTTCTTCAAGATGTGTGTGATAATTCAACAGGTGAAATTTTTATTTTAGAGTTCAATTTCTGTGTGATTCTGAATTATCCTTAATTTATGGACATGAGTGTAATTGCCATTATTTCGGGGTTGTTTTGTTTTGAAAATAATTATTTATTGTAAATAATTTGTTCATTGTTGCTAATCTCTAAGTTTAACATCACCCAAACTACCTCCCAAGTTATTTTACCCACGGAGAGTCACACACCTGAAGAGGATTCGCGAATAAGTCTTTGCAGGACAGATTTAGCTCAACTCAATGATGTGAATTGGCCCGCGATAAGGTCTGTTCTGTGGTTTTATCGGGAGTTTTATTCCTGATAGAACTATCCTAGTTTTGAAGATTTTTTTCGTTTCGCCCAACTGTGTGAAGACTATAAGAACTGGAGGGGGGTCAGTCCTCTATTTTTGGGGGACATTAATTCCTGTGACTAACAGAGGCTGCGCTTTTTCTTTGTCCATGAGTTATGATGAATAATTTTTTTAAAGTGTTGAGAACTAAATTTTATGTCAAATGTTTCAGACTTTTATTCAATATTAGGCAAACATTTTCCCCACACACAAACCCCCGTTCAAATCCCTAATTTTTAAACGCAAGATTAATTTAATGCGAAGAAAATAACATACTCTGTGAGAAATTCTTTTTTTGAAGCTCATTAACCATGCTAGTTAAATTTCTTAATTTTATTGCTTTTTCCTTATAATTGAAATATCTTTGAATGAAACCCATTCTATTCAAATGCAATACAAATTGCAAATTCCGCAGAGAGTGCCCTTTTAAAACGTTATGACTGTATCCGTATTACTTCAGGAAGAGAGGAAAAACAGCGAATGTACTTGACTTTTTATTTTATTACTTTTTATTTTATTATTTACTTTATATTTAAAGAACGCGTAAGCGAAAGCGCCAAGACGTAATCTCTATGCTAAAAATAAAAAAAAATCTATTGATCTATTCGGATGGTCAGTGAGCTTGAAGCCTCTCCCCCTTAAGTAGCAGATCCCACCTGATTTCATTTTAATTGCTGTTAACAATAATTGGCTGGGTATAAAACTTTTTCAGACCAAAAGCAGTATCAATTATTATTTAAAAAATTTATCAGATTTTTAAAGAGATTAAACTTTTAGTTTGATAAAAAAAATGTCACACCGTAAATTCAAACATGCAGAATTTAAAATGATAAAAAAATTCCTTGCGTTTTGAATGTACATATACATATATGTATATATAGGATATACACATGAAGATCAAAATAATTAATTTTGGAATTTACTTGGGGGGTATACTCCTTGTCCACCTAACGGGGGATCAACCCCCCACTGTACAAATTATACAACTGTTCATATTCATTGTTCAAATTGCAAAACTGCCGCCCATCCGGTATAGTGACGCTGACTGCGGTGCCGTAGGGCCTGGGTTCGAATCCCAGAGAAGGCATGAATGTATGTGTTGCAATCCTTCCTTCTTTCCTATGTGTTGTAAACCCTGTGTGGTGCACGGGGTTTATAAATGTTACAAGAAAAAATTGTAAAACTGTAATTTAAATGTATTACATAGTTCTCTTTTGTGCTGGTTCAATCTCAAATTACACAAAAGCTCTCGTTCAATTTTCAGACACGCATTTATAATGTAATGTTGTGTTAATCTTTGAGCTTGATGTAGTGGATTGAACTGACTGACAATTACACTTTATTGCCAATTTGTAACCGTAATATTGAACAGAACTTACTGCATTTTTTTTTATTGTTCTCGTGTGTGAGATAAATAAATAAATTTACTACCCATCGCGAAAAACCTTTGTTATATATAGCGAGAGAGCTGAATTACCATATCTGAAGGCTTTGATTTGTTTTAAACACATGGAATATAATCCCGCAACATCTATATAAATAAAAATATGTGTGTGTGTGTTGTGTGTTTTGTGTGTGTGTGTGTTGTGTGTGTGTTTTTTATGCCTTGTTAAACCATTCATCCAATTGCGATGAAATTTTGGGGAATAGTTGGACGCATACCCGTGAAGGTTTCTGAGTTTTTAAAACTATGTTCCAATAGACGCCCAAGTGGCGTTGCAGAGGATTAAAAGGTGCGTTATAGATAATTACTTCCATTTTTAAACTATAAGACGTACAGTATTGAATTTTAATAAGCAGATTTCTTTCATGGAGTAGAGATACGTTACACAAAATTGCTTTTGCAAAAATCGACCCCCTAAGGAACATTTTAAGGGATTAGGAGGCGGTAAAGATAAATATTCTCATTTTTGAAATATTAGACCAAGAGATTTGAACTTTTATATGTCAATTCCTTTTAGGGAATATTGTTCCTCTATTAACGGGTGTTGTGAACATCAATCTCTCAGGGGCATTTTAAGGGCGTAAGGGGCGTTATAGGTAAATATATTCCCGTTTTTGGACTATTAGACCTACAGAGAGGAAATTTGGCAGACATGTTCCATTCATGGAGTACAGATCAGCTAATAAATGGCTTTGAGGAAATCGACAACCACGAGTGGTTGCGAGGGGTAACTGCCGTTATAGAAAAGTATTCCCGTTTTATAAACTATAAGGCTACAGACTTGAAAGTTAGCAGACATGTCTGTTTCGTAAAGTAGTGATCCGGCACCAAAAAGGTTTTTCGAAAATGGACCCCAAAAAGGAAGGGGGGTCGCGAGGGGTTAATGGGGCATTAGAGATAAATATTCCCGTTTTTGAATTATTAGACTATAATAGAAATTTGGTAAGCGTGTTCCTTTCATGGAGTAGAGATCCTCTAAGAAAAAGTTTTTCCCAAAATTGACCCTCAATGGATTTGCAAATAGTTAAGTGCCATTATAAATATATATTCACGTTTCTTAAGTATTAGATCTACAGATTTCAAATTTGGTTGGCATATTCCTTTTAAAGAGTATAGATACGCTGCAAAAGAGGCTTTTACGAAAATTTAACTTAAAATGGGTTTCGAGAGGTAAAAGGGGTGTTATAGATAGAGAAAATTCCTTTTTTTTTCAAACTATTAAACCTAGACTTGAAATTTAGCTGGCATGTTTCTTTCATGGAGTAGAGATCCTCTAAGAAAGGTTTTTGCAGAAATTGACATCCAAGAGGAGTTGCAAGGGCGTTTTATTAAAAAAATTCTCTTTTATGAATAACTTAAGGGGTATTGGAACACCCTATACAGATAATGTTAAAAAGGCCTTTTTTGATGTTCCTTTTCTAAAAATCTGTTGTAAATACAACCCCCAAAATTTTTTTACAAGTTAAGCATAGATATAGTATTATACTGAAATGAGTTTTTTTTAAAAATTTTCATTAGTTTTTTTTTTTTAATTTTTATTTAATGTATTCGAGAAAACAAAATTTTTCGACAAAAAAAAATTTATAAAAAAAAAATATATGCAAAATTTTGTTAAAAGTTCATTCCAGTAAATACTAGAACATACAAAGAATGTGTCATATAAATTTTGTGGACATAAATATATACTTTCTGAGGAAAGGTACATCGAACCTTCAAAAATGACATTTTGAGAAAAACACATTTTTATAAAAAAAAAAACTCACCTTATCAAAACATTCCAGCTCCATATTCCAAATTTTCAGCATTTTTTGAAAATTCACCCTCTTGTATGAATTCTCTTTTAAGTCTTTTTATCTTTCTGACCTCTTCAGTTTTTTGTAAATTGGCATATCTTGCCCTTGTAATCCTCTCTTTATCGTGACGTTCCATGCAGCATGTCGTATAATATTAGGCTCTATGTTTAGTTTTTTCAAAATATCCAACTTTGTTGCATTCCCTTTATTAAAGCATGCAATAGCATCATATGTACCAAAGGAAAGTGTTTCTAAGTGCACGAATGTCTTTTTGGGGACACGAGACCAAATAACATTATTAATGCTTTCATTTGGATTCTGCGTGTTCCCATGTAAGCATTTTTTCAGTAACTCTGGATCAGAAAGATCCTTAAAAATAGGCCTAATGGCTTCCACAACAGCAACTGTGTTTGGAAGCAACATGTTATGTTTGTGGAGGTAAACTTTATTTTCCAATTGTGCCTTCTTATAACGGCACCTCTTATAATCGGACCTGATGGACAAAATCCCTGTTGTGGATTTTCATCGGTTGATATTTTGTGAAGAAATATTGCCCTTATAGCTTGTCGCATATCCTTCACACTTGACAAATTTCTTCGAATGGCAAGACCATAATAGGTTTGCAATTGTTCAATAGATCCTTCCGTTAATCTATTTTTTCCACATAATGCCTTGCCATCTGACAATTTTTTACCTCTCATCTTTGCTTTGAAACGTCGGAGGCGAGATCCCATCCGTTTCATAACATGGCCTATACACTCAAGTTTTGTGATCGTACAATTATCACCGTATACTTTATTTTTCACAATGTCCATCTCCTAAATATTTCGTGTAACGCGCATCATAGCGTTGAACAGAGCGCTGAAATATCGATAGAGCTCCATCGACTTCCATTCGTCCACTATACCCGTCGAAGTTCTTCTTGCAGACTGGTCCATGTTTCTTTTTGTCTTTGCAAACACAATGTTTCGATAATATTTGAGTGTCAATTACTTTTCCCGTGTCCACACTCGTAACTGTCACGACACCATTCATGGAGGAATATTCCTCTCTTATCTCTGCCATGTTCCATCAACCGCACAGGAATGTCTCTAATATTCTGATTTTCTTGCACTGCTTCTTCTACGGCATCTGTCATCGTTGCATCACACACATCCGTGGTTGCACCTAACAGCATTTTATTATATTTTGATAACTTTGTCGGTGGGGGTGGTAAGTTCATGATTCCGCAGAACATTCGTGCAGCTTCTGCACCTTTCCTATGCATCTCATTGCATAAACAAACCTGGTGTTTATTTCGTAGGTGCTGGGTTTCCCAGTTTCAGCTTTGCACTGCTTGGAGGAACAAAAATTGTAGCTATAACTGCAAAAATCACAGAGTATATCAAGTTCAACAGCTCCACCTGAACAATTTTCTTCACAGGAAAGGTTAAGTCCTGTTGCTCCAACACTGTAAACATTTGACAGCCTCAGAAAATACACCAGCTAAAATATTTAAATCCACAATAGCATTTTTAAATCCACTATTAAACTCACTTTTGTATGAGTTATTTAAATTGCTAAGTTTTTTTTCTGAAGCAGAAACATTACTATTAGAAGCAGAAGACTGCTGTGGTACAGAATCACTTGTCACTGTTGATTCGGAATTACTTCTTCTGCCTTGTGATTAAAATTACCTCGCCTTTTTTAAAAAAACTTTGCTGCTAGATCTAGGCATTTTAAATGTAACAAAATAATATTTAAAATCAAAATAACAGCGTTGTAAAGAGCTAAGCAGGTCTAATTACTATAAACACAACTTGAGCAAAACAAACAGCGTTTGAACGAACGATTTTTTTCAAAAATACAAATGTAAACAACGTATAATTAGTTGTATCTCTGAAGCCGTTCTTAGGGAGAAAAATAACTGAGGCTTGGCAGCTAGCATCACGAAAGAAATTTTAAAATGACGTCATACTTCTAGCTGGCCAAAGAGGAAGTGCAATGTTTACCTATTTTCTGTCCATTTAAATCGGTGACGTGCGTTTAGATGATTCT
This sequence comes from Trichonephila clavata, assembly GCA_019973975.1. NCBI lineage: Eukaryota > Metazoa > Arthropoda > Arachnida > Araneae > Nephilidae > Trichonephila > Trichonephila clavata. The sequence goes on from BMAO01013839.1 coordinate 73,946, forward strand.
TTAAAAACAAAACTTTAGCACTTCTAATTGTGCTAGAGGTATTTTTGGAAAGGTAATGAGTTAAAGAATTTAAAAATGCAATAATCTGAAATTGACAAAAAAAATTTTTAGCCTTCCAACTGCCCTTAACCTATAAATTTGAAATTTAGGAAACATAAATTTTGCCTTGCAGAGATCTAATAAGAAAAGGGTTTTCAAAAGTCAACCCACATGGATGTTATGGGGGCGTTATAGATTTAAAATATCCCTTTTTTTCACCTATTAGACCTACAGATTTCAAATTTGGAAAATCTGATTTTTTCGTATAAATATGTCAAAAAAAACCTTTTTCGTTTAATTACATTCACTTAAATTTATAACCCCTTAAAAAATTTCTTTTTCCTTCACAATCTCTATTGTTTTATTTTTCAATTCACCCGTGCGAAGAACGGATATACCAGCTTGTGTTTAATATAATCAGTAATTAGGTTTTAATAATTTTGAATAATGCAATGCAGAATAAGTAAAAAATAGAAATAAATTAAAAATACAGTGCTGACAAATCACAGAACTTCTTGTATAAAAATGAAAAGTATGAAAAACAATTGTTACATACATATGTATGTTTGTATGTGTATAACCCAATGGTCAAAAATTCAGTTTTAGATCTATTATGCTATTCTTTTACAATGGTTACTTTCAGTTCTTTGGCAGATGAAAATTGCTTATTGTCAGCATAAACTTTGCGGCATAAGATACCCAAAAGCTTTTAAACGAGCCTTAAGTCAGAGTCTCGAGGTGACCATTGTAAAACATTTATTTTACCATGTTTTTATTAACTCGCTTTCTTGTCTGTCCGGAGGAAATTTTATAATTGATTTTAAACTAACTTCCTGATTAGCTAGAGACTTGAAATTTGAAACATAGCTCAGAAGTGGATGACAATACATGAAAATGCAAAACACGAAGTTCTGGTCCCAAACCCGAGCCCCCTAAAAGACTTGTGTGTCTGTCCGGGTGGAATTTTGTAATTGATTTCAAACTAACTTCCCGATTATCTGGAAACTTGAAATTTAGGCCATAGCTCAAAAGTGGATGACAATGCATGAAAATGTGAAAAAAATAGTTCTAGTTTAAGATCCAAAGAGGCGGGCCCCAATTTCGCCAGGGCCCAGTAACTCCGGAACTCACACGAATTTACACGAACAAAGATCACCTGTCGATAGCATGGGTCATGTTGCGTCAATTTCATTTCTCTGGGGCCCCCAGGTCATCCTATTTTTATTAACTCGCTTTCTTGTATGTCTCTCCGGGGGGAATTTTGTAATTGATTTCAATTAACTTCCCGATGAGCTAGAGGCTTGGAATTTGAACTATATCTCAGAAGTGAACGACAATGCATGAAAATGGTTGTAAAAACATGGTACACAAAAAAAAAATTATTAAAAAACTTATTTATTTTTAAAACAATTCCTGGATCTATTTAGATGCACAGGAAGAATTGTCCTGCTGTAATATTTAATTAAGACCATTTAATATAGGTCCGAGTTGAAATTAGAGATCCATGCGTCCTGATATTCGCTATCCATTGTTACTAAGATTCTCTACTAATTGTTCTCCCATTTGGAGACTGAAGCGTTCTTCCGTTCTCTTCTAAAGTCATTCCAATAACGTTCGTAACTATCAAGAAACGTCATCAAGGTTAAATGTTTTTTTTTATCAGAAAATACACAATCCACTTTCACACATCGTTCCATGACATGTCATTTTTAGCTCATTTCAGTCTTTCTTCTTGATGTTTTCATCATTTTCATAAGTTTGTAATTATAATTGATATCATATCCTTTAAAATTGTGACAGTTGAAGTTTGTTCCTGGTGCATTTTGAAATTTCTCACCATTTGAATCATCTCATTTTACCGTCGATATGGAAAAATTATAAATCATCCCGTGCTGTCAAACTACTTTTTCTCCCAGTTCTGTTTCGATCTTCTTTTCTAATTACTACTTTGTGAACTGCAGTTTTAAAACACTTCGTTAACCTATCCATTTCTCATTCAGATTTACCAGCATCTTTATAAAATAAAATAAAAATTTTATTCCGTACTCTAATACCCTTTATCTCGATCCTTCTTTAAATAAATCGTTAGTAACATAACCAAAACCTGCCCTTTTATTTTTAATTTAATGTTTTCACGAAATTATTATGTATTGGTTTCGTAATGATTCTGATGTAATGAATAATACGCTAATTTTATCAGATGGTCCTATAATTTCTAAAGAATAAATTATTTCATTTTTAGTAAAATTTTGAGTAAATTTAAATAAAGTTAAAATTAATTTTCAGAGAGGCGATTAGTATAGAAAGTATTTCTCAGTTAATTATAAAAAAATGTACCTATTAGAATGTATCTTTTTCAGAAATACAAGAATATATATATATATATATATATTGATTAGCATATAAATATATGTAAGTTTTTTCCTTTGTTTTTCTTGTTAATTATTTTTTTAATATTCTTTTAATATTCGTCTCTATGCGAAAAACCATTTTACTCTTATTATTCATACACTCATTTTATTTTTACTGTTTTGTGTTCCTCCCGTGTAGATAGATATACGACTAATTTTCAATAAGGTTCTGTTTTTCTATTATGTCGAAAATTTCTGCTGAGTGGGGAAGGTGGATCCATAAAGCAATGCTTTACCCTATTTCACTGTCCTAAATCAGTGACAGCTTTATATATATATATATAGAAATCACAATAGTACTCCATATTGTTCCAAAGCTATTTCGGTGTTTTCAATTTTAACAGCTCAGTACGTCAGATTCTTGCAAGTTCTATTAATATCCAATCTTAGTAGGATATTCTTTTTCATCACTTATTTTATTCATGTACATAAATGTAAGATATAGTATTAAATTAGTTTCGAAAATTATTATAATGTTTTAAATTTTCAATACATCGTGATTGTAAGGGATGGCGATGCCAAAAAAACCAAATCAAATAATAGATGGATTTCAATGTCCAACGAAAGAATTCGTGCGTGATGACATCAGACACCACATGGTATTAGAGCGAACGATCACTTCTATGCTGACTAGGAACGAGTAAGGTCGACGCCCTCTTAGCGGCTTAATTTTGTAAACAAAGCAGACCCC